>JANHGB010001349.1:0-59060 GCA_026283785.1 Coracopsis vasa | reverse complement strand
CAAGAAATGTATGAATAGGGTGTCTCTGCCCATGGCAGGGGGGTTGAAACTAGATGATCTTAAGGTCCTTTCCAGCCCTAACTATTCTATGATTCTATTGTATGATTCTATAATATACAAGACATCAAGGGGTGCGGCAAAGAGTATCTTAATCAAACAGAGCCTCAGCTGTGGGTCCAATGTCTGGCTCATGTGACGTTTGCAGTCTAGTAACACTCCCACAGCTCCACTGATTTGCCTCCTTAGTTGCATAAGGAAGAGATTGATCCTACTTTCCTGCCCCCGGCTCCGCTCTGTATTTTATACACCTACAGCTGTAGGACATCTGCTGAGACAGAAGATTCTACGTAAATAAGATGTTAATGTAAAAAATGTTATTTACATTACCTAAAATGAGAACTGCTAGGGAAACATCAAGCAGGCTGTGTATCTTTCCTGTGATGGCTGGATGGAGGTTCCTAAACAAAAAGCAGCAGGCAACCCTACGTTTTCAAGGGGTCCTTTACAGTTCTGTAAACTCTAACAACTCTGTGGAAAAACATCTTCTAAGGTTCTTTTTCTGCAGCCGTTTATGGACTTAATTGCTCTATTGTACTTTCCTTTCTTCTAGTGAGTTCTTCCCCTGCTTATTGAGTCTTAAAATATGATTGGGAGGGTCCCACACAACTTCCAGATGACCTTCTATATTGAACAAAACCCACGTGGAAGAGATAAATCCTTGTCCACCTTTGAAAGACAGCATGGTTCAGCTTCCAGTGTGAGCTTTTCTTTCTTCTAGACCTAATTTGATGCCAAAATAGTCAACCACCACACAGAACTGCGTTTTGTTCAACCTTTTTTGATCCCATGTAGGGTTATGATTGGCACTATGCTGTACATCCAGGTTTTTGGGCCATACAGCCTCGTTTTCAGAAGGCACAGGTTACCCAAATAACTATTTTAAGGTCATGCACATCCCACTGCCAGCGAAAAGATTTCCCAGGTATGGAATCATTAAAGGCAACAGCTTGTGAGTTTTCACAGTCAGCACAGAGCTGTGAGAGTCTGAAAGGCAACCAGCTCTTACATTCCACAGCTACAGCTGCAACAAAGAGGCTGTAACCACTCACTCTTGCTACAGAAAACCAACCCAAAATGACCTTAGCCTTCAGGGTCCCTTCTTGATTATACTGATCTCACAGCTATACACGGGTGACACACAAGGAGTTGCCTGTTGATTATAGTCACTTTCTGTTACAGAGATAGCAGTCTCTTAGTTTGCCAGACTTCAGCACTGATATGGCGAGTGCAATCAGCAGGGAAAAACATGCCATGTCAGCAGAGTAATATGAACAAATAAACCCATTGAATTATTTGTGGTTGGATGTTTGTTTCATGAATCTTTTGTCACTTGGCCATCCTTCTCTTCATCATGTTTTTTATTTTCCTGCTAAACTATTTTGACACATTTTCCACACTATATGTCACCAAAGATTGCAGCCCTGGGAGCAGCTGTGGTATGATACATTCCTTCCTCTTTATCCATGATTTCTGATGTTTATAGCAAGGGAATGGCCCTTCAGACTGCAGCCTGGGATTTAGGCATCACCTTGCTGCTTCCTGGCATCTCTTCTGCTGGGGATGTGAACTAGCACTCTGTAACTACAGAATTAAAATGAAATGAAAAGATAAACAAAAGCAAAGTTGTGAGGTGTCCTGCTGGTGGGGTGAGATGTGAGGCTCTGGTGGGACCATGCTATGTTGTGAGGATGTTCTGTTGCTCACATAAAGTCTGACCATTTCCAAACAATGTTGATCCCAAATATTTAGATCTTTAAACTTCCATGAGGTGTTCAGATGTTTTAGGTTATTCTTGACACTTTGAGTCCAGCCACCAGTTATCTAGAGTCTCTGCAATGCTTTTGACATTTTATGTTTGCAGTTCACTTGGAGATGATTTACACATCTTACACAATTTACTTCTCTGTTTCCCAGCTAATCAAGCAGAAGAGAACCAAACCTGGCTTCTAGAACAACCCTGGGTGTTCAGTGCAGCTCGCAGACTAGAGCTGGCAATGGTCATTGTGACTGTCAGTGCCCAGATCAGGGCTGCCCAGAGCCATATCCAACCTCAAAGCCGTGTAAGGGGCATCAGCTTGGTGAAAAGAGGCAGGCTTTTCACAGAAGAGCCACAGGACAGCAGGGACTTTGCTGCTGAATGCAACTGAGTGAACAGAGTGGAACAAGAAGAGAAATAAAGGAGAGGTGAGGCCGCTGGAGGGTAAGGCAGTAAAACTACCTGATGGTCACAGATGTGCAGGCACACACAGACTCCATAGGACCTTATTCGGTACAAGATCTCAATGCTTTTGCTCTGAATGTTTCCTACTGTTGTTTTGGCTCCTGGGCTAAGCGCTGCTGCAGATTGCTTCCCTCCTGCCTTGGCAATGGGAGAAGGGCATTGCTTTCATAGGCACATTCAGTCCCACATAAAGAGTGAACCTTCCAGGTAAATGATAGAAAGCTTATGAGCTCTGAAAGCTGGGTTTGGTAGCAGACAATTCATCCTTTGGTCAGATTTGTCTTTAAAATGCTATAAATGGCAAATAAGTTTCTCAGCAGTGTTTTAGAGTCCCTAAGTATTTTAGTATTTGTTATTTATTCATTCATAAGATATCCACTATCCTGAAATCTAAGCGTGAGGTATTGATTTGTGTCACTTCCAACACTGGCCTCCGTTCCTTGCAATGAGCGACAGCAAGCAAACTGCTTGTCTTCAGATGCTTTAAGGACCACGTGTTTATGGTAGTTGCTGATCCTAATTTTAGTGTTTCCACCAGGCCTGTGCTGAAAGACACACCATGTTTAGCAAATGTCTGTTTTGGACTCTCAGTCTTGCAGAACGGGCTAATGAAGTTCTTTGTGTACTGCTTTTCATTTAGTGCTATTTCTCCAGCAGCTGCTATAAAAAGAGCTCTGTCAAACACTGCACTCCAGGTTTGCATGCATAAGGAAACATTCATGTGTAAAATGGACAGAGAACTTTTGGCTTTTAAAAAAATCAGATGCCATTGCTTTTTACCTTAAAGAAATTCTGATTATTCCACAAATTAGCCTTTTCAGTCCCAGCTGTACCTGGACCTACCTCTCTGGGAAGTGGTGCAATGTCTACGGGCCACGCAGCATGCAGCTCTTTGCAGTGTGCTGCAGCTCTAACCCACATCACACATCCAGGCTCCTGGGCACAGAAATCAGAGATGCATGCACAGGATGGTGTTTATACCTGAATTCAGATGCTGAGAGAGCCCTCCTTAGAATAAGAGCATCCACAAAGATTCATAGGCTGAAATGGAAACACAAGAAGTGATACTGGGTTGAGAGGTAGGATTCAGCTCAAAGCATTGAAACTTTCCTTTCTTCAGGTTATGCACAAAAATACTGCAGTAGACTTCTTTAATGTATCTAATGAGTATCTAATGGCCCAGCTTTTCCATGGGCAAGTGGGATTTGGAGTTAAGAACAAAGAGGAAAATATGCATAAGCTATGTTTTACATCATAATACTCTGGTCACCCTCTAACCAAAAAAGCTGAAATAGCAAAGTAAATCAATCATCTGATGCAGAACCGCATGAAACACTGTCTTAAGGAGCTCCCCACTTCAGACTTGCCACTCTGTTTTTTTCCCTAAGGACACCAGCTGTGGTTTATCTTCTCCCCCTTCTTTTCCCTGCTTAAAAAGTGCTACATTCTTGACGAAATCTCCATTCCCAAAAGCAAAGAGAATCATTGGTTACTTGACACTTAAAACCTACCAAATCTTCCTCGTCTGAACCTCATCTCAATAATATATCAGGAGGATGAACCACCCTTGGCCAGAGCACCTAAAAGAACTCAGACTACAGAGCCCTGTCAAGACATTCTTTTGGTCCTCCTTAAATGAATGGTTATTCTTCAAATACTGTGCTCCAAATCCCAGATAATGATAAGCAATGATAAGCAATGACATGTGGGCAGCATAAAAGCCCATTTCCTAGTTCTACAGTCTGCAAAGAACTGGGGTAATTGACCTACATTTTGTTGTTGAATCTTTCCTGGCGTTGGGTGACTTTTCCCACTTATTTATACTGTACTCCTCTTAGCAGTTTAGGTGATCCATGTATGGCTGATAAATTATAACTAGAAGCTGTAAATATAGGAAAAAAAAAAACCAGAGAAAATGTAACACTTAGCAAAGTACTGATGGAGGGGCAACCAAACAGAAATTTAACGCTCTCTTATCTGTAGAACATCCTGATGGTGCTCAGCATTGCTTGACTGGGCAATGAGGGAAAAGTGCTGTGAAGAGACTGTGTTTCTCTGTGAGACCATTCCCAGCAACCCCACCTTGCTAACTAAAGGCAGATTTATTTGGCTTTATTGATGCTAACGGGACTTAGAGCTGTATTTGTGAATTCTATGAGAGCTTTGTCCCTTCTAAGGAACTGAAAGAGCAAGTGTTGCTGTGCCCTCCTGTGTTGAAGCACCTAAGGCTTTGGGAAGAAACCTTCTATGTGTCTGGGGAATTATACTATTCGTAATAACATCCATTCAGCATTTCATGCCACAGAGTACTGATTTCTCTGGTGCGCAGGTTCAATGCTGTTAATCACAAAATGTTCCACTTTGTGTTTCTGATGGTTTTGGCTGGGATAGCTGTCATATTCAGCTAATGAAACCTCGGCCTTGCTTGGGGGGATCATTCTTTAAATAACAGATAGAAAGGGACCATCAAAAAAAGCAGATTTGATTGCATTCTCTGCTTTACAGAAAGGAAAAGTGCCCATGCCAGCCTCTTACACTGCAGCCTGGTGTGAGCAGCTGTGATGGCCCTTGGCTCTCGAGCAAGCCCAGGACCCTTCTGTATCTTACCAGTTATATAGTATATTTCTATAAAATCAGAAAGACAAGCCAGCATCTAGTGATTCCAAAACATGGAGTTAGCGAGACCTAATTTTTTTCGCTTTCACAGTAACATGAAGGATAAGAGTTGTCAAATTGACTTACTTCTATAATTGCTGTTGGAAGAGTCTGCTGGCATTTATATTGTGAATGAGTTCATTGAAATAAAGATAGACTTGTCACGGATTAACTGAGAGCAGACATTAAGCCTTGCAACAGCAAAAAATAGCAACATTATTCTTGCTATCTGCACATTGCCTTTAAAAGAGCACTCCTCTTTGTGTTACTGGGTGGTTCTTTTCTTGGAGGGAAGGATTGTTTTTAATACTCAATGATAAGAAGACCCTGGAAAAATAAACAAGCTTGCTGGGATTGAGGGTGGGACTGCCCTCAGTAAACCATCGTGTTTCCAAAGCTTGACTCTTTCAACAGCCTGGCTCTGGAATCGTGACTCTGTATGTTTATTATTGTATTAGCATTGTATGTATTGACAGTCTGACCAGTAAAACTACACTAGCATCATTCCACAAAATGCTGGTGAGAGAAAACAATAATGAACCATCCAAAACACTACTTGCTAAAGCTATTTTCATCTGTCGAGGAACGAGCAAACTGCAGTGAGTTTGTTCATATAACCCCTTCTTTTCCCTCTCTTTCCTTTCTGTTTAGCGACTTTCTCCTCTCTGCCACCTTATCTTTTTTTACCTGTGTGGCATCTGTTGGCACCACACTGGACCACAGGATATTTAGTTGCATTTTCCAGGAAGGAGGGAGGTAATCAAGCTAAAAACTCATCCCAGATTCACCAACAGACTTGATAAGGGTCTGAGCTGGTGTCAGGGATGGGAACAGAAACCTGAGAGCAATTGCTGTCAAATTCCCCGCACTAAAGTGTAGTCAGGTCACCTCTGAGAGTGCATAAATTACGCACCGCACTTTAGTCACCTACAATAGCTTCAATACAATTTCTGTATGGCCTGTCAGCCTTCAGAAAGGTGAGAGAAAACACCCTTTTGGTTCTTGGTTAATGCTACATCACCCAGCTGAAAGCCTTTCCTCTACCTTCCTAACATTCCTTCCTTAGGATTTTCTAGACTAACAGCTCTTTTGGTTTGGGGTTTTTTTCTTCTTTTTTGTCATCCTTTTGTTTTCCTTCCTGACAATCAGATTCTGAGCTAGTCAAAGCACTAAGTCAAAGTGCCTTGCATTGCTATAGCCTTAAAATGCAAACAAGGTTGAAGGAATTCTTTTCAGAGATGCAAACTGGTATTAACACTGAGTGGAGGGAACCATCTAGCACCTATTCAGCCCTCAGTGCTTTCGAAAATGTGTTTGAGGGTTTTCTTCTTAGGTTATCCGAATGGCCAAGGTGGCTTTTACTTCTAGATGCCCCCCAGCTGAGCACATCTGTAGTGGACAGGGGTGATGGCACTGGGGCTGCAGAGCCATGCTGGTACTCTGTGATGAAGAGGAAAAGAGCAAGCAGTGCTGGTTTATGAAATCCACCTCAGGCTTGTGGCCTCATAAGGAAAAATATGCCTTAATAGAAGGCAGTAATTGGCAGAAAATAAGGGAGTGGGAGAACTCAGCCCGAACCTCTGTTTTCATTAGTTTTAAATTAGTGGAACTCCATTGGCTTTCACGGGAGTTATTTCTGATTTACACTGAGATAACTGAGATCAGAATCAGATGCAAAGTGTATTGAAACCCTGTGTGTTTACAGTTTTGTGATGGTTCTGCAAAAACAGCTTGGATAATGCCGTATTGTGCTGGGCTGCCAAGAGGCTGGTGCCCAACCAGCACCCATGCCAGCACCTGGTAACCTACCCAAAAAAGAGAAGCAAAGCACAGTGACGTTTTCTCACCAGCTTTGCATTCTGTGACACTCCACTGGTGTGCTGGCTATCACCATCAAGCACATTGTGCCTTTTTCACAGATATAAGGAAAATCCACTGGCAGAATTAAACTCTGCTTTGAGAGGTGATCTCTCAGCAAGAAGAAAAAAAAGAAGCTCATTCAATTAAATACAATTTGCTGACAAATAGTTTATGATGGTGCTGAAGGCCAGCCTTGCCATGATTATTTGTACTGAGGTATAGTGTTCCTGCTATGGACAAACTGCACTGCTGGTCCTTCAAGCCTTATTTCTCAAAATGAAATGTTCACTCAGCAGCCAAGCTTGTTTTCGCAATTAATAACGTTTAAAGTGACAGAGGCTTAGTTTTTCCCTACATCTTTTCTTTCAATACTATTTACACCGCAGAGATTCATTGACTTCTTTCAGTCAATACCTGTTAAACATAATCTAACATTACTGAGGTTTTCTGTTCCTTGTGGGTTTTTTTTGTAATACTTTGGTTGCACTCACTGTGTTTTAATCTGATAGGAAATCAGCAGAGGCTGGAAGAGACAAATAACTGAAACCTGAGCGAGCCAGTGTGTTACAGCAGGCCAGGCACAGTCAGCACGCTCTGTGGCAGCTCTGAAAGCTATCTGCTCTCTGCTGACAGACAAATTTTCAGAGTGTGGTCTTTGCTCGTGTTTACATCTGCACTTGTGTAGTCTTGAGTGGCTGGGACTGCACTATCTCAGACAGGCACTGAGGTAACTAGGAGCAGGATCTGATTTGCAAATTAAACTTAACAGTGGAACCAAAATAATGACTCCTTAGTGAAGCCATTAACGTAATTTAAAAGTGTTTAGTATGCTATGGGTGAAATTTGGGCTGGTCTGCTTCTGTGCTCATTCAATGTCATCAGAAGGAACAAGGAAATAAGTGATCTATATTTTAAAACCAGAATACCAAATGTTATGCTTTTATTTTGAAAATCTCCTTTTGCTAAATTAGTGAACATATTATAACAACAAATAATTGTACATTACCTATATGTATATACATTCTGTATTGTCATGGGCTTGCTTCTTGACCATTTGCAGTGATTCAAGTTTCCAGCAAGACAGTATTACTGAAATACAGCAAGAAAAAATATGTTTCAGAAGGCCCAAAGCTGTTGGCCCTTTTCAAGCAGAATAAGGTCTTAAAAGTACCAGAAATCCTTCATGAAAGCATGCTTCCAAACTTACCTTTTAAGGAAGTATATGATGATTCAGATAAGAATGGAAAAATATTCCTAACTCTCAAGCACTTAACCCATTTCTATAAACAAACCTAACACCTAAACTCTTGATAAATTACTCAAGGGTTTACCCACTGCACACTGCAGTATATTCAGGTGCAGCATGATATATTCTGCACTTAGGGTCTGATAAAGGCAGCGGTGAGAAATTAAGATGTGCTACAGTGATTTCATGACCTGAACCATAGTTATTAATTTTGGTGTATACTGTTGTATTTCTACCACAGTGTCTAACCACACGGCTGCAATTCAGCTGGGAAAATAGAGGGTTTGTTTGCAATGACATTTTGGGTAGCCTTAAAGCTGTCTTCCCTCAGCCTCAGCTGTATGAGCTCATTCACAGCCTGCCTCAGCATTTGCGATACAGCTGTTCACCGTATGTGTCCTGACCCTCCAGCGGATCCCCTATTTCATTTAGTCCTGCTTCTCTTTCTAGGCTTGTCTTTGTCGATCAAAATTAGAGACGTGAAACATAATATAATGACATTACAGCCTAATAAGTATGAAAAAGAAAAAAAAAGCAGGAAATCAGGGCTAGGGTTTGGTCTGATTGCTCCTGGTGGAGAGGCTCTGGTTTTGGGGTTACATATGGACTGGGGCACTAACTCCGTACGTCTCCAATATTGCTTCCTTTCCAGGCTCGGGCAGAAAATTGATCAGACATAACTTGTGTTGGTTTTTTTTATAGTGAGCTGATGAGCCTGAAGTTGGTGATGGTCTTACAATTGGTGCTGAATTTCTGTTCAGAGTGAGAGTCCTTACTGGCTAGTTTGGGAATCAAACCTAGTAAGAGTCACTGAAGTACGTAGGTAGGTCTGGGAACATATTTTTCAGGTAATTAAAAGTCAGTTTGGCAATCATTGGATGAAAGTCTCTGCGATTGTCAACTTTAAAATGGGCTGAGATCACACTGAAGATTACTTACTGTTAAGTAAACTTAGATTAGCTTTGTCCTGCCCTGGAAGACAAGGCATTGTGGCAATACAGACAAAAAGAAAGATGCTTCCCTCATGGGAGATATTAAATAAGTAACTAATAATATAAAAATATGTTAATAAAATTTTGGCAGTGAGTAAATTTAATATACAAATTGCTGGAAGACATTAAATATGGACCTCCACACTACCACTCCGGCAGACACTTCAGTAACAGCAAAGCCACTCTCTGATATTGCTTAAATGTTACTTGTTCTTTTTTGTACTCTGATCTAATTCTTGTTTCCTCCTAATGGCCAAAAAACATTGGTCTAATTAAAATCAGGCAAATATTTTGTGTCATGTGTAATAGGTAATATAAAGTACATATGTAATGATTTAACTGAACATCTAAGCTTTGGATAAAGAAATGTTTTCATCTGGCATTAACTTCCCAGTAGACGGAAACCAATGCCTGTTGCCAGTGCTTTCAGAGTTCTCTGATAGATGCTGCATGGGTAGCACTGGCCTTTCTATAGGGATTATTCAAGCAAAGCAAACTCAAGATTGTAGAGGAGGCAAGAGGTGGTTTTGGTAGCTTTTATTTGCATGGGAAAATTACCCTCCATGATAGCAGAAGAAGATAGAGAAACAGCACATTTCTGTGATCCTCCTGTGAGAGCGTCACAATCTAATCTCCGTTTGGTTATAGTATTTGGAGTAGCATGAAACATTAGCAAATTTGGTCTCTGGCCTCACAAAACCAAACAGAAATATTTAACCTGGCAAAGGATTTTTCAGTAACAATCCCCCAAAAGTCAAAGAGAAAGTAGGCCTTGTAATACTTTTAAACTGATAAAATGCTCATGTGTCAGGCTTCAGCCATTCTTCAAGAACAGCAGAAATGAATTCTCTCTAGCCATGGATATCTATTCAGAAACAGAGATGTAAGCATTGCAGTCCCTTATGAATGGTGAGAAAGAGCCCACCTAAATTCCTACTTAAGATTCTTCAGATTCTGAGAGATGAAAAATAAATGCAGGCAATTTTGCATAGCTCTGGCTGTGTCCACTGTACCCAAGTTTTAAAGCAGGGTAGTGAGAGGAGATGGTGAAGTCATTGGCCATCAAAGGAACAAAGCTATTTTACTGCTAAAGGAAGAGCTATTTTACTGCTGAAAGAGCAGTACTGATATTTCTGTTCCCTCCAAGGTTTATGGCAAGTGGGAGAGCCTACATCAGGGATCAGCATTAGCAAAAGTTCCCCAAGTCCAGTCCCATTCACTGCACTTCCTAAGGCAGTGAGGTTTATATTAGGAATTAAACCCCACTAATTTAATGTTAGGGGGAGGAATTTCTTTTTTTTTTTTTTCCAGGGGAGGGAGGAGACTTTTAACAATTTAGACAACTATGTTGTTAAAAAAAACCCCAAACTATTGTGAAATAAAACTTTTAACTTTCCTTAATTAGCATAAATAATTTGCATAGACAGTTTTTGGCAACTCCAAGGGGAATTAATTGTGATTTTCTTTGATTGCATGTTTTATTCTCCCTTAAAATTGTGCTCTGCACATGCACACTATTCTGTCATCTCCCATTCCTGCTTTGCTGGCTGAGGAGAGAAAAAGCCCCCTGACATCTCTAGCAGAGGGAGGAGAGCCTCTCTGCAGTCCTCACTCCAGCCAACCCTCACCACAACAAGGGCATGCAGTCAGGAGCAACTCCAACTTGGTCTGCTCAAATTCAGGTACGCTGTCATTTCCACCAGCTCTGGGTACAACTGGTGCCACAGCCTGAAGCAGACCCTCAAGGCAATGCTGATTTTTACGAATGATTCTACTCTCAAGTTCCTCCTCCATTCCCTAAAGCGCTTATACCAGCACAGCAAAGCAGACAGCTGGGTGCAAACAAGTGGCAGGGACTTTGCTGTGAACTGCATGAGCCTTCCAATAGCTTCAGGCGAAACACATACCAAAGCTGCAGAGAAATATAGTTACCAAGAGCCCAGTTCTGTAAAAGCAAACAAACATCTCTTTTTATTAAAAACTATGGACTTTTAACCCATCCTGAACAGAGGTTTGAAAATTTCATTTGAATTATAGAGACTGTAAATGGCATGGTAATGTGTTCAGCCAAGGCTTCAGTCCTTAATTCCCAATATACCTGAAATCATGCTTTCAAGCATGACCAATCCTAATAAAATGCACTGGCTTTTTTCTTGTGGCCAGTCAGGAATTGCTGTTTCAGCACACCTCTCCCTGTCTTCACAGCCTGTGCCTCCCACCCATCCACATGGGTGCTAAATGCACCTTCACTGAATTTCTGTTTCTTTATACCTGCACTAATCACATCATCATTGAATTGGAGTGAGAAGTTGAGTGACCAAGCAGCTCAGTAGGGGATTTTCTAGGAGGAAATTTTTTCTAGGAGGGGATTTTCTAGTAGGAGGGGATTTTCTAGGAGGAGGGAATCAGTGAATACAAGGCCCGCTCCAACAAATTTTGAATACTAAAAAAAAATAAATAACTGAAATAAGGGATAGAAACTTAGATCCTGGCCTCCAAGCACAAAGCTACACTTCATCCTCTGGTTGCATAATTAATTCCATGTAAAGTGGAAGGGCTTTTTTCCATCCTAAATTCCAATGACTCAGGGTGAAAGCACTGCTGTCAGATAAACCGTTGGTGCTAAGCTCAGGGGACTTTGGGAAGAGCATTGCGATGCACGGTTTGTGGTGGCTCATGATGTACATGTTCAGCTGATTCCTGAAAACCTGTCAGCAATTGCACTGTCGCTGCTGACTGTGAGGGACTAGATTTGAAAGGCTGGGTGGAGGCTTCTAGTCCTGTGTTACCAAAATCAGGGGGTCTAGGAAGTAAGAAGGGTAAATTTATTGAGGTTAATTTGGAAATTTATCTGTTAATGATGGAAAGGGACTTTATTTTACTGAAAGGAAAAATACCCACCTTGGCATTATTCACTCCTCTAACAGCCAGCCCAAGCCTGTGAATTGTAACAGGATGGAAATATCTTTGCACCTTAAACAAATGAAGGATTTGGAATCCTGGAGAGATGTCAGGATGCTCAAGGGTTGGTACGTGGCACAGCCAAATTTAAAACCAGTCTATACAGTTAGGTGCAGACAGACATAAATCCTTCCACTGACATTTCCAGCCAGCTGGACCCCTGCCAGCTCCTACCTGGACCACGCAGCATTGTGTTAGTGCCATGGTGTGCCTAAGTTGATGTCAGAGAAGGGGACATATTACCTCCAGCAATGCGCTCATGTCTGCTGTTAACATCAGAACTGACCACATGGACCCAGTTTTGAGCTCAGGCAGAGGAAGACTGGGCTTGCATGGGGGCTCTTCTATACTCTCTGTGTGCATAGCCTGGTGCCAGGAGCTCCTGGGGGTCCCTAGGGAGGTGTAACCTTTGCTGAAGGTGTCCCTGCACATGGCAGGTGGTTGGAACTGGATGAGTTTTAAGGTCCCTTCCAACCCAAACCAGTCTGTGATTCTATGATTCTATTGGTTCTGTGACAGGTAACTCACTGCACATGGAGGACTTTTCCAAAATATCTGTAAAAGAGATACCACGGCAAGGTACAATTAGTGACATGCAATCAACCACAGTTTTGTCATTTTGTGGCCTTGCACCTAAGGAATAGCAGCATAAACACTGAAAGGTACTTGCTTCCAGTTTCTGTCTTCCCTTTGGTGTCATCCAGGTATGTATGGCTTATCTAAGGAAGAGGTGGATCAAATTCCTTTACAGCGCGATCAGGCAGGGTTAAAAAATTAGCCTTTCCCAGTTAAAAAATTAGCCTTTCCCTTTGCCACAATTGTCTGTTGCAGTGAGAGGAGCCTCTTGTGGCCCATCAGCAAAGGCGGCATTGGTGAAAACCAGTGGCTCTTGTCTCCACCAGAATATAAAGCTGAATCAGGAGGACCTTGGAATGGGGATGGTCATAGTTAGGTATGAGGTATTATTATTACTACTACTACTACTATAATATCTCTTACCTTTCTCCACCTTAGGAATTTTCTTGAACTCCAGCATGTTTGAGTTTTTTCCTTCTCATTTCTTTTCCCTCTTTCCCTGTCCATCTGTAATTTGGACAAGTGAATAAGGAGCATAACTCTGTAGGCTTGCATGGTGCTTGACTTAAGTTAAACTTGTTTTTAATCTTAGTAACTAAAGGTTGGTGTCTTTATCAGTCCAAACAAAAGATCTGCACCTAAACCACTAGGATAGTAGCTTACGAGCATACAGCTTGCTCTGCGTTTCCTCCTGACAACTGTAAATAACAGGTAACCTACTTCAAATTCAAACACGCTTTTAAAAATCATGCAGATTTTATGTCTGACTCTGCATATTGCAGTTCATCTCGTTTTAAATCTTTAGTTTAAATCTAATGACTGACTTGGATTAGAAGGAAGCATTTAAACTCTCTGAACGACAGCTAAATTTCCAGAGTTGTATACATGGGCCATACCTGTCTAACCCTCCTTTAGTAACCAGTTTTAACAGCTTCACTATTCCTGTTTGGTCCCAGCCCCATTTCTCCCTGCAGAGAGGGAAAGGGCTGCATGTACATGACCTGTGCGCGCTTTCTCTTTTGTTTCTGCTAATCTCACGGAGTGAGTTAGATGCATCAGACACTTGTGTCCAGGTCAGCACCTTGAAGCATGTCTGAGGAGTAAGGTTGTGGAGGCAGAAATGCGTAAGGCTTGCTTTGACTACTGCTTCAGCAGTAGTACTGGCTGTATCTAATCTGCTGTTAAAGGCTGTTGTAGTTGCCAGCACTGTTATTCCTAGCTGGGAGAGAGCTAAACCATCCAAATGCTGTTTGGGTAGGCAAAGTATTTAAAGAACTAAACTCAAGAAAATGTTTGGCCGCCTGTCCTATTGCAAATAGCATTGCCAGTCTAAGATAGAGGACTTCGCTAGAGGAAGGAAACTGAATGTTTACTGATGCTGATTAGTTTCTGGAAAGATTTAAGAAATCTGTTTATACATGGGCTGGTGGTGATATAATTTTGTCTGGTGTCTGGGAAGAATGAAGCCTTCTTTAAATTACTTATTCAGACTTTAAGGTCTGAGAGGTGAACCGAGAAGGCATCACGTTGCCTCATCACATCAGTCAGACAATTCACAATGAAAGCAGAAGGCCACATAGTCTAGATTCAACAAGAACAGCTGACTTCGAAAGAGAGCAAAACCTTATTTGTGGCTCTCTTTTCAGGCAGCAGCCTTTGAGCAAACCTGTGTGACATGCATGCTGAGCAAAACAAAGGAGCAAAAAGCTGTGCTCTGCAGTGTCTGGCATGCTGCTGTCTGCCTCCCTCCCGCTCCTAATCAAGCAGGATGCTGGGGAAGGGGCTTTAAAACCAGTCCTTTGCAAGGGCTCAGCTGTTTTTCCCCAGGAGGCAGTGGCTGAGATGGCAGAGCAGCTTGCTCAGCAGCAGAAGGGTCCCTGGGGTGAGCAAGGTGTGTGCCTTCTCCCCAGACCTCCCTTGAGCGCTCACTCCAGGGGAGAGCAGCAGATGGGTGAGCTGCTATGGGGCAGGTGAGTTGCAGAAATAATATTATTTCTTAGAAGTATAAATATCTGGGAGAGTCTTAAGGTTCATATTTACAAAGAGTATGAGCTGAAGTGTGGTTTTTACCCAGGAGAGGGAAGGCAGACACAAGAAGGGCCGCAGGAGGTAAGGCTTACCTCAAGGTGAGGTTTTGATTAGCTCGGTACCAGGTCAAAGAATGGGATCACTTGCTTACACATCACTCAACACTACAGGGGAGAGGACCATGCTAAAAGTGCTGGGAAGCAATGGTCACAATGTGGGTGAGACAAAACCCAGGAGATCCAGGGAGGAATGAGAATTTATGGGTACAGTGAATTGCAAAAGAGAGTCTTACGGTGAGATTTTTAAATTGACTTGCAAGAATAATTTAGTATCTACAGATGCTTGGGGCAATTAAACGGCTCTGGTATGCTCAGAAGGTAGAGTAAATGTTTCAGTCCTCAAAGTATCAAACCAGTATGAAATCCTAGCCAATACTGATGCAATAAGTTACCGATCAATACAAACTGAAGAAGTTCCAGAAAGTGTTTAACAGCTCTAAGTGCCATCTCCTTTGAAAGCAAATTGATGTTGTGCCAGACAACCTGCAAAATGCTAGGCTAGTTTGTAATTAAAACTGAAGATGTTCCTCCTACAAACCTAATCTCAAATAACATGTTTTCTGCTGTGGTGTATGTTGGGAAATGCTTTTCCCACACAGTTGGGTCAGAAGTTCTGGGGACCCCATACAATCTAAAGCACACTCTACCTCTCATTCCTGGCTGTAATATCTCCTTTATTACATGATTGTGTAATTCTCTTTCATGTAACATCCTGCTCAGCAGCAACCTTTTATGAATTTCAGGTAAGCAATAGTGTGAAGAGAGAATAATAACCTATCAGATGTAGAAAATGCAGTGTCAGTATTTGGTAAATCTGAGACATAAGGATTGGATTTGGAGGGGGGAAAAAAGGTGATTGAAGGAAGCCTAGGGCCTGAATGCTTTTAAAATGCTGGCTCGAAATCTACCCTGCTCTTAATTAAATCCTGATCCCTTCTAGCCTTATGCATATGGTTAAGTGTCACTGAAGCCAAATGGGTTTAAGAAGACTCTGTCAAGCACATGACTTCTAGCATTGTTCAAATTGCTGTCCGGGTTGCTTAAGTTACATGTTATAAGTAAGGTTCTGAAGAATTATATATTTCAATAGCTTCATTGTTTTATAGGGTTCTTCAGTGTCATGATGAAATTTATATCCTGTGTGGGGAAAACCACCTTATTCAAGTCAAAGCCTTCCATCTCCAATGGAGCATAGATATAGGAGGGAGTAAACAAACAGTGAGAAAGTTTCTCTATTTTGTTGTTGTTGTTACAGAATTAAAACATATTGACCATTTAAAGCAAAAGTCCAACTCTGGCTTGCAGATAGCGGATAACCAGCAAATGGAAATTAGTGATATCACAATATCATGGATATTTTAAAAGTCTGCATTAATAACTGTGAGATTTATATTACTTTGAAACTGATAAATGATTTATGCAGAATAATGAACTTTAAGAGTATAATTACTATAGAGCTTAGTTTGGCCTTTATTTTGCTTCTCTTCCTCGTTTACTGCTTTTGCATCCATTATTTAGCCTGTTTGTTGGAAATGATTTGTGTAGTTTTAAGTCTGAAACATGTGTTTTTAATATATTGGGAAGATAAAACACTATCTTTTGTCAATCTAGTTAGAGGCTGCGGCCAAATCACAACTTTGCAGAACAAAAATTAGGCCCCTGTTATTCTGGTTATATGGAATCCTTCTGTTGTGATTACTCTACGTCCAGCTTTGAGTTAGTGTAAGGTCACTTACCTTTTCTTCCTTCCAAACTCCTTCTCCTGAGGAAAAACGTGGCTGTTGGTATTTTTCATCTTCCTGGAGCCTTAGATAGACTTGAGCACATGAAGGGAAAGAAAGATTCAGGGATCAAACAAAAAAATGACCGTTAGATGAACAAAGAAGCCTTCTGCTCTTCTTGAGCAGATAGAGCATTCTGAAGACGACACTTTTTCGTCTGTATTATATCTGGGTTTTACTGAACACAATTTCACACTGCATGCCCCCGCTCAAACACTATTGCACATATATAAGCTGTATGAGCAATAAATGCGCAACAAAATCCTGGCTAATTTGTAGGCAATATGCTTGACTGACTTGAAGTGCAATAACATCTTTCAGTGATTCCCATGCAAGCAAGATTTCTGTGTTTGTTTTACTTTGATTCTGCATGTGGTTTTGCTTTGTATGTGTTTTCTCACTTGGATCAGACACTCTTACGCATCAGTATGAAAAACACTAAAGACTCAGCATCAGTGGGATGCACGGCAAATACCTTGCTTTGGGATTTGGACATTATCAATTCTCATTGGCAAGTTAGGTGAGCATGGACAATTCCCATCTTTTCATCCAGCCTCCTTCAATACTGCCCATTTCTCTCTTTCTTGGATGCTATTTATTCAGGATATGGCTATTCTTGCTGTCAGTATGAGCTGCTCAGCACTTCCAAGGTCTCTATAATAGTAATAATATTCATGCCTATCCCAACGCATTGTAGACTTCACTGGATTGCAAAGTTTGTTGCTCTAACAAGAAGCTAGTGGTTCCTTACTTCATGAAAGTACATATTCACCCTGATCTTTAAATTTAAAATATTTTACCAGACAAGTCTTTCAAGACTGAGTCTTATTATTTTTTTTCTTAAAACAGTGTATTGGGAAAACAATGTTTTATAACCCTAGTGCATAATTTCCAAAACAGTATATTCATAGGACAAGTGCCAATAAGCTAGTATGTTACACAAACAAGAATGCTATAAATTACGTGTGGACTATTTACATAAAAACTTCAGTTTGAGAATTTATACAATAATTCATTTTTAAGTATTTTACAGCATATTCTATAGAAGTTTAGAAAAGAAGATTTATCAGATGGCCAGTCACATTTTGAATAGTCATGAACAATAAACCCTAAAGTTACTACAGCTGTAGTTATTTGATGGAAAAGACCATTCAACTACCATAAGCCAGTAACACTATTTGTCTAGCTGCTGCTGTAAACTGATGTTTGTATGTTAACCTCCAGTGACTTCAGAAAGTAATTTTGTAGGGTATCAGGTATTTCATGCTTAATATGGGTGGTTTTTTACATATACATTAGAAGTGAAGGAATCTTATTCCCCTATTCGATAATAATATTTGCACAACTAAATTTGGATCTTTGCTATTGATGTTTCTCAAATCTGGCCAAGCTGGAGAGCAAGGAACTAGGGATGTGAAGACTGTCCTCCTTGCTGCCTGCCTTGCTCCTGCCAGAGCCAGAACTCCTCCACTAGTCATGTAATGTCTCTGACAAAGCCTTTTCCATCACAGTGGGCATTTTGACAGGGTATTCAGTTTTAACAGATTCTTTCTTTTGTATCAGCTAAAAAATGTTAACACAATTTATAATCAAAAGGCCACATAAAGCCACATGGACAGAAGGCCTACAGGCTGCAGTTTAGGATCTGAGTTCTCCTGATGAATGAAGAAGGTTTTTTTATTTCAATTCTGTAAGTGCTGAAATATAAACCCACCTTTGTACACAAAATAGAGTTATTTTTGTTTATCCTCTGTTGTTTTCTCTACCCTGACATAGCAGGTTTAAGCAGGTTATAATAAAACATATAGAGTTGGGGTCTACTTAAGCCTGCCATGTCAGGGGAGAGAAAAGAACAGTTTATTATTGCAATACTTTGACTTATGATGAAAACTTCAAAACTTGTTACAAAAACAAATTATAAAACTCTTTTTTCTTCAATGAAGCGGCCACAACAACCCAACAAAATGTGAATCTAAATGGTTCCATCAGACATGCTGCTTGAATGTTTTCAAGAGGAAACACCATCTTCTTTCCTTCTTTTACAATACAGTCTCTATTCCCTCTGTCTTTGTTTAGCCTGAAAAAACCCCAAAACTTCAGAGAATTAATATTTTACCATATCCGAGCACTCACAGTGTTAGGTGGTCTGGAATACCGCCTTCATCTTAATACTCACAAAAAACTATTTTTAGCACCTGACACTCCTAAAAGAGTGCTATATTCTTGGACACTGCTCCTATCCAATACACTTTTCACAGATTCAACAAAAAATGAAGAACCATGTTTTGAAAAGAACTCTTTAGATTTGAGGCAAAATCTAATCAATATTTTAACAAAAGCCTTTTTGCAATCTTCCTTGTAATATGGAAATGGGTGGTTGGTGAATTCCCCAGCTGTATAGTTTTTAGACTGATTTTAGACTTCCTTTTTCTTCATGTTGACTAGCTTACACCCTCAATCGCATTCAGTAATTTCTGATTTTGTTTAAAAATATGTGCTCTGGGGAAACATCTTTGGTGAAATTCAGTTTGTTTCTTTAGAGATTCACTATGATGCCTGTGAATGGCATTTCAAACTAATTAGTGTTAAATGAATTCTAATATTCAGAAGCATTTCTTTCATTTGGCTCTTTAAAAGCAAATTCTGTCCATTCCTTTTTCTTGTCACCTTTGTCAGAATTAAGTGCACAAATATAGTACCATGAGTGAATCTGTACCTGTATAAAGCTAGCATTTTGTGCAACAGGATAGGGTTTGTGTCTATGTATACATAAAAGTGCATATATGAAGTGAAAGTGAATTTAACATTGTTTTGACTGACTAAAAATCATTGTATGTTTACGCACATCCATTTTGATTCTGCAACTTGGTTTATGGATGTCAAGCTGACTGGAAAACTCATGACAGCTGTGAACTGACTTCTGCTAAAGACATGTAGGAAGGAAAGGCCAGTTTAAATCAAAGATATATTTTTTGCAATGTTAGACAGAATTGATGGTCTAGTGATCCCTCATCACACTTTTCTTCCAAACTCAATCCTAGTTTTGGCCACTCCTTTTTAGCACTAAATCTTGATTTAATGTATGAAGCGCTTGAGCTGTTGGATATGACCATAAAGCTTTTTACCTTAGTTTGAGGTTTTAAATCTTATCTCAGTAATAAGTACATACATTTTATTACATGTGAATGGGACTGTCTGGCTATAAATCACTGCAACTCTTTTTGCTTTCTTAGTAGATGAATAGACTTCAGTCTCTTCCATGTAGCTGAAGTGCAGAGATAGGATGAGACAGAAAACTGTTTACTTGAGTCTCAGATATAAATACAAAGTCATCCTCTTCAGGATAAACTTTAGTCAGGGTTAATCCAAATTTAAATTGAAATCTGGCTTTGGCCAGTACTTCAGTGTGGTTTTAAGTATAGTAGCCGTAAATAAAATTCCACAAGAACAAAACACATTGAGTGACATCTCTCTCAGTTTGTTCCCTGGTGTTCATTGTCCCAGCTCTGACGAAATATAACCTCTTCAAACAGACTAATAAGGTTCTTCTAAAGTGGTAAGTATAAGTAGGTATGGCTGCATTTCATTAGATCCTTGTTGGCACACCTCTTTCTGTGCAATGTCTGAACCCTGGCTGGGGTGAAACCTTATGGTATTGGAAGCCTCAATGGAACTCTGTCTGCAGAGGTCCTCTATGGGGTATGAGGACATCTATGTCTGATTTACCATATTTCTGGATTTATTTTTTTTTTATTGAGCTCTGTGTTCTTTGTCCAAGATTTTTCAGTGTTTTATGGCTGTGTCAGTCAGACTAATAAAAAGATACTGCATCTTATTACTAATGATTCTTCTCCTATGCCCTTAGACTGTTACAGCTGCAACAATACTATTGCTATTAAATCTTTGCATTAATCTCTTTTGTTGTTGTTACTAGATTTTCTATGAACCGACTTAGAGCTTACTCTGGTAAGTATCCTTTTCTTCTGGGAAGCAGCAATTCTGTGGATTCAGAGTAACTTAATTATGATCACCTTATGCAGATTTAACACTTTATTTTTTACCCTTTTAGTAAACTAACAAGTTTCATGCTAACTCATGCAAGCACAGTAGCTCTTACTTTAGAAATGTTAATGAAAAAGCTCTAACATAGATGCAGTTTAAATAATATCCCATCTCTGTATTTTAAGATCCTAGGAGCACAACATTACCTTATCATCTTACATTAAAAAAAACATTCACCTTTCATTTTGAAAGAGGGATTCTTTTGTCTTCAATAAAAGAAAAATCAGTTCAGTGGATATTAATATGCTTGCAGTTTGGTTTTCCTGGACGAATATTAGTTGCTGTTGATATGCCCCCCCCAATTAAATCTTACAAAAAAATCACCATGTTTTTATGATGTTCACAGAGTGCCTGTGCTAAGCAGGCAACGACTGCTGGAAAACTCTCTCTGCTCTGCTGCTTAGAAGTTGAACAAAGGAGGCCAGCTGACAGTGCCAGATTTTTGGCTGTGGCTTCTCTAGACACTGAGTCTTTTAGAGTGTTGCCTACAGAATGTAGGATCTCATCTTTAAAAATACTCAGTGAGTCCAATGTAACATATTATTTTCTTGCCATACTTGATCAGACTTCAGCTGCACTTTAGACACCTAGCTTATTTGTGCCTTGATGGTGTAACTCCATTTTGGTGAGAAACACTGAAGGATGCCTTCAGAGACAGAGAAAAGCCTCATACAAGAACCATGTTTCCACTCTTATTTGCTGCTCCCTAACTAGTCCCCAACAATACGTCTTGTGAGGTGTGTGCTTCCTTATGGGAATTAAGGCTGTGTAGTGTAATAGTGTGGACTAATTGCTAAGACTGTTCCTGTTCCCTCAGACATCAGAGCAGGGGCTGTATGTGGTCCTGCTCACATTTAGCGTGGGCTTGGTTTACTGCAAAGGGCTGCACCAGATCCATTTGGACATAGTCCGATTTTCCCTGGCATTGCACACAACCTCAGAGACAGTTCCATCCTAGCATATCCTTAAATACTCTGGCTTTTGTCCCTGAAATGCTCTGGCTTTCGTCCTTGCCCTTCAGTAAGATGAAGTGCGATTAAATTCCCATGCTGTTCATGTAACATGTTGCTTTCTCTCCTACCACTTTTTCACATGTGGATTGCTTTATACATTTTGTGTGGATGCTGCATGTAATGGACCATGTTGGTGAAGGATTAGTACCCCTATCACTTAGAATGTTATGTCTGGGATGACTAACTGAGCAGCACTAGGCTGGTCATATTATTTAAATGATCTCCCAGACACCCTAAACTGTCTCCTGCTGTAATTAATTTGTGGAAAAGAAGATACATCATTTTATGATTTGAAGACCCTGAGCAAACTTCTAAACATAGCATCAAGGCAAATGCATACATCTTAAAGGTTAAAGATGAATACTGTTAAACTTATAACAGATGAATCTGTTTAATTAGCATCACTGGAAAAAATGTTAAAAATTCTCTGTGGAGGGGTGCACCTACACATATGTTATCACAAGTACTTTCTTTTTAGCAAAGAATGTATTAAGCTGAGATTCTTATGAACAACCTAATTTGTCTGGGCATGTGATATTCATGAACAAATAAAAGGAAAGATTTAATAGTTTCAATCCTTGGCAGTATATTTTGTTCCAGTAACCACACAGAATTTAAGATGTTTGTGTTAAACTTGAACAAAACCAAACAGAAGAAAAAAGAGATCATGTTGATTTTCGCAGCCATTCAGAAGAATCTTTTTTGAAACTTACAGAAGGATGAAATATCCCCTTCCCCAGAAAAATCTCCTTAGGTTGAATAAACTCCCACTTGTGGGGTTCCTCTGAGGTTCTTCAGAACAGGAGGGTATCTTACTTCTCAATCAGTCAAGTGGATGCCAGGTACTGAATGCTAGATACTCTAAAGCAAACATGATTTTAATGTATTATTATTCTTGTTGTTGTTGTTAGTTATTTAGAAGAAATAGTGTAATCTCAGACATGATTCCAACCGTGAACATACAAACCGGCACTTGGGTACCTCCTGAAACCTGAGTTTCCTACAGTTGCTTTATAAGCAGTTTTCTACCATCTTTTGTACAAGTATTAGATGAATTCTCAAAGTCTTTCTGGTGCATCAATCATGTTACATCTTTTCCCAAGATTTTTAATCAGACTGAGCGTAACATCTGCTGGTGAAGCAGAGGGATTAATAATTTGTGGAGGTATTGGCACCACTAGACCATAACTTAGAGAATGCATTAGGGTTTATGGACGTACTAGAGTATACAGGAAGAAAATGTGAGAGCAGTTATCTGGGCAATCAGAAGAGAAAAACAGCTGAACAATAATTTCATGCTGTCTTGAAACACCTTTACTTTGATAGCTGGATGTGGCCAACCACACAGGAAAGAATAGTCTGAGCAGCTCTTTCTCTCACTTGGTTTGTCTGACTTCCTTGGCTCTGCTGTATGTGTAACTAAATTAACATTTTGTGTAGAAAGGAATGGAGGAAGGGTTTTCCAGTTACCCTACAATGGACCTAACATATAAACTGGGAATACAGAGCTGACTTGGTCTCAATCTTTCCTATACTTCCTATTGGCAACTTACCATTCTTCCTTGTCAGAGCTGAAGAAGTCATGAACCATGGCAGGGATCCAGATAAAGGGTTTCCAGCAAAGAAAAAGAAATTAGTGGACAAGTATAATTTTCAGTCAAGTGTTGGTAAAGAAATATTCTGTGAGTTTGCTAAACTTCTCCTCAGCTCCCATGCACTATTAAAGCCACGTGAAACTAATAACTTCTCAGTATTGGCTGGCAGCTGATGAACTTCTATAAAGATGAATTAACTAAGAAATGAGGGAAAAGCTCGCATCAGAACATAATGGCATTATAATTTGCACAAGAACATTTGTCACAGAGGAAGTTATTACTAAATGCTACAAAAGAGTCCTATAACAAAGGAATCTTATGGGAGGAAATGTTCAGAGTTTTTTATGGTCTGTTCTCTATTTCGGTGCCTGATGCAACAACTAGCTCTAATGTGCATAGTCAAGGTCATTCAGTGGAACTTGAGCCAGCAGCCATTTGTTCAAACAGTGCCTCTATTTCTTCTCAGGTCTTACTGAATTCCTGAAAGATTTTCTTCCCATTGTTTAACAGAGGCTGTGTGAGGTCTCGAAGTTGTCTCCTATTCTTTTCTTTTTATTGCCTTCTTTACAATTTCTCATTCTCTATTTTCATTACCCCTACACATTTCATTTTCTCCCATGGATGCTATATAAGAATTCTTCATGTCCCAAGGGGATAAAAGCTGTAGATATAGGTGCAAAAATTTTGCCTTTTTTTCACTGATTTATGCATCTTCAAGATGTATTGCTTCAGTTTGAATGTCTTTAGTATGCTCCAAAATCAGAGTAACTTTTTCTAGCTGGGAAATTTTCTCAAACCAAGAAAGCTGGCTAGAAGTCATAACGTAATTTGCCTCCTACTTTTGTATCTCCAAACTTGTGAGGTCTTATGCAGTTTTGTAAGTTGTAATATTTGGAGTATAGTTTAGGACAATTCAGCATTATCACCTTGGTTAGAAGGGTTGAACCTTCAGTCTGCATTGTTTCATGTAAAACATAAATCCTTAAGCTTTATATATGTGAATTTCTCAAACATTCCTCTTAGATGTGTCACTGCCACTTATTGGAGGCATCTGAGCACACCAGTATGTCATCTTGGAAACCTGCCACAAATCCTAAAACAGGACCAGCAGTTGTAAATTTAGTCTAGAGTTGGGCTCTTCTTCTGGCAGGATGAAGGGAACGAGAAGAAACTCAAGTGCCAAAGCAAGTCCTGTCCTAGGGAAGATGGGAACGCAGCTCTTGACTACGTAGCTGGTAAGATGACAGCAGTGAGCACTTCTTAGCTTTGGCTATCAGGATCTGCAAAGGATTACTGCAGGCAGTTGGTCTGAATTCACACTCCCCGCACAGTGTCTGCCTATGTTGGTGTACACTAATTTAAAGCAGTATTTCTTAGGAGTTCAAGATATTTGGATCAAATTAAGTAATCCAAATTCTTTCACAGAACTGACTGAATTAGAATAACTGTTTGCTCAGTAAAATATGTATTTTTCACTACAAGTTGCTTGATTATATATTGCCAGTGTTTTCCTGGTTATTTCCTGATTATAATATAGCTCTGTTTGAGCTAAATTAAAGCGTGATATTTTGAATGTGGAGTTTGAAGTCCTAGCTAGAAAAATGATTAAAACTTTTCAGATTTAATCAGATCAGACCAATCCTTAATCCAGAATTTAAAGGCAGATTATCCTCTGTTTCATTTTCACTTTCCATCGGAAATGACCATGTAACTAAGGGATCTTTCAAGCCACTGACATTGCAACACATGGAAAATAAGTAGTTTATAAAAAAGTCTCTCTCTCATCTCCAGAAAATTAACTACACCTGTTCTTTTTCAGGAAAGTAAGTGCCATTAAATCATGAAATTGTTTATGATAAAACCAAAGAAAGTGAAAATGTAAACACAATGAAGACTTGGTGGTGCCAAAATTAAAGCTTATATTACACCAGCTGATAACCAGCTAGAAGTCAGAAATATAATACATTAAAATAAACAGTTTGAGATTAATCTTTAGCTGTCTGGTAGAGCATGAATTAAAGCCAATTTCAAATAATGATGTCAACACCAGTTTAATTCTCCACCCCTTACATCCTCTTCCATTCCCCAGCATTTATACACAGCTTTTTACTTGATTCACATGGTAAGGAGATGAACTTTCAGCTGCTAGCCAATGGACCCACTTTCAGATGCCCAGAAGCCTGGGAGCACAGTATTTTAACAGTGAATTCCCCAGGTCATCTGGAAAAGGAGCAGGACTCTCCATCATTTGCCAGCCATGCTGCTTTCAGAACCGATCACTGCAAGACCTTGGAGTTGTCCGGCTTGTTATTTATCTCAATTTCTAGAAAAAAGCCACTGACATTTAAAATTCAGGTTTCTTTTAAGACTCATTACTGTATATCACCTACAAGAAAACTTTCTGGTTTTGTTGCAGGGAGCTGCAGGCCAAGCAAAATTGAGTGGTGTTTGGATTTAATACTGGAGCAAGGGCAGATCATACAGAAAATAAAAAACACTCCCCTGTTGTGCAAGATATACTTATATGGCTCTGTTCACTTGAAAATCTGTTCTCGTTGATCTTAGTCTGACTCTCTGCAGGGTTTCCTTGGTCAAGGAGGCTAAAATTGATTCAAGGCCCAAAGCTCTTCAGCTCAGTGTTGACAAAACCTAGAATCCAACGTTCTTGTGTCAACACACTCTGACTTTCTTGGATCTTCAAACCACATTTTGCTGTATGACCAAAAATGGAAGGTGGATGACAATGAGAAACATATGGCTGGGAATGGAATTTCAAACTGGAGCAGAAGAGAGGAGGAGGAGGACACAGACAGAGAGGAAAAGAGCAAAGGAAAGTAGAAAATGAAAAAAGAAATTGAATTTAGGCTCCTCCATTAGGAACAAGAAAATCAGCACTCTCAACTCTTCTGGTGACCTTACATGGGAACCTCAGAGAGCTTTATTTTTATGACTTCTCCCTCTTACATTTATTTCCTTTCATTGTTATTTCTATAATGTGCCAGACATTAGATTTGGGGATAAGCTGCAGAGCTACAAATTTTGAATTATTTACCTGCTTTCCAGGGTTTTCCATAAGGGTGTGCAATATGTTTTAGAATAAAGGCAGGAGCAGCTTTTTAAATTAAGAAGTTTGGCCACAACTCTCTAGTCCAAGGCTATTCACAGAAATGTCTGAAACAAAAACTCACCCAATTAGTTCATAATTAAAGCTAACTGAAGGGCAAGAACAGCTCTGCTATGTGGCAACTTGTGAGGTCCAGAAATTTGGTTTTGCTGACACATGGATTTATCTACTGGGAGTTTAAAAATGTCCACTTTTCATTCTGACACGGATCAAAGTTTGGGGCTTTTTGTTTGTTTTTGCAAAATACCAATGTATTTTCACAGGGAAGGGAAATGGATTTTCAGCTAGCTGTGCTCCATAAGGCTTAGTCACAAGAAAGGACAACGCAATGGGCTGTATCCATTACAGTGCCGCCTGAAATGAGCTTTTGGCTGTCCCTGAAGACAGCATTGGCTCTTGCTGTTGGCTGCAGAGGGTTTCCTCAGATGGGTTTCACCAAACTGAGTGCCCTTTGGCCTTGGTGAAGCTCCACAGTGTGACTGAGGAGTCCTGCCAAACAGACATTAGGTGCTGAATGCAGCCAAGCATTAGTTCAGGCTGGGAAAGGAGAAAGCACATGGGCTTTTAGCCACCCACCCTGTAAGGACTGTATGGTCTGCTTATCACCCTCAGGAGCTGGGAAACCAGCTGGCAATGGAATGGCTGTGGCTGGGGTAAAGCTAGGGTGGCTGCAGAGAACCAAGTGATGCCCTTTGCGGTCCTGGCTCCTGGGAGTCTGCGAGCAGGCTGGAGTTGCAGTGACATTGGAAGCACAGCGGGGTGGAGGTAAAGGGACTTGTCTCAGATGTGACCTCAGAGGGGCTGCCTGGCATATATATAGAGATTTCAGCTGAGGCTGCCACTGCTGTATAAGGGCATCTCTTGGTAAGGGACACTGATTTCAAAAATTGCTCTGCATTTTTAGCCAGGTTGCAGGAGAGTCATGTCTTACAGCATGTTACAGCCACAGCTGCCCTGTGTTTAGAGAGATACATTTATCCTGTGCTGCTGTCTTTTGAGTTATAAATGCTGGCTCTTCAGAGCTGAGAAAGATCTCTTTGTATCATATATAGCTGCTGTTATCATGTGTTAAGTAGTTGTCTTCTTTCTATAAGGACCACAGAAACCAGAACTTTCCTGGCTAGACTGAGGCATTAAGTCTCTTGCTGTAGCTTTCTGAACTGTATCATACAAAGAAAAAAGGAAAAACAATACCAAATAAGAGATGCACATGGTTCATACCCAATTCCCTGTTTCTAAAAATAATGATGCAGTAGAGATACTACAATTACACTGTTTCAGACCTAATAACACAGGATTGCCAAAATCATGTCCTTTATTCTGGCAACACCCCTGTGAACACCATGGGAACAACGGCTGAGAGGTAACATTTGAAATGAAGGAGCTGCTACTGGACCCTACTTCTAAATTTCCTATACACCAACCCTGCTCTCATCTAAATTGTTAACAAAGTTCCCATTGATTGCAGTGAGTGGTAATAATTGAGCTGAGTATACGTAATTCTTAGTACGTCAGCTGAGATTTTAGGGGTAGAATAGAAAATCAGGTTACTACTGACAGGTGCTTCTTTACAAGATTTTGACAGTGCAAAGAGATTTTTATACAGATAAAGAACATGGTTAAACACTGATGTAAGTGGCAATCTGCGCTAAGATTTCTAATAGGGAACAAGATTATATCTTTAATGAGTAGATGCAACAACCACACTTTGGATTTTGATTTCTAAAATTAACTTGATATAACATTAGCCAAGCATATGTGAATGTTAAAGGCTTTATACAAATGGGTGTCTTGTAGCATTCTGAATTTGTTTCCTTTTTTTTTTATAAAAAGAACTCATCTGTAGACAGTCTACTAAATGCTACACAGTACAGACTGCTTTAAAAATAGAATAAGCTAAATATCGATAGTTTTTAATAAACCAGACTAAAACACTGAGTAAGTATAATAAAGCGGATACTTAAGACAGGCATAATGAAAGGTGAAGTTTGTTTTCTTTTTATTCTATTCCTTAACGTCTATTCTTCAATCCTATGTTTGGTTTGGGGTTTAAAATATATTATTCTCTTAAATGAAGTAATAAGAGAACGAGAGCGAGGAGTCGACCTGTGCAGAGAAATTTACTGCAGAGAAAGCAGTAAGCAGAGAGAAAAAAGTTCCTATATTAACTACAAACCAGAAGGGCTAAGACTTTAATAACTTTATTGCAATGAAAATGTTTTTCATAGAGTCAAAACAGATTAGTTGCAAGAAAAAATATTTAGATCTTCTACTTGAAGCCAAATGGTGAGAATTTCAGTTAATCTAAATAGATTTATGGCTCTCATCATAGTCTGTTCCCTCTGAAGATTTGGCACCTTTTTTCTGTAACTGAACACCTTGAGACTATGCTCAGACTGGAAAGAAAAGCGACCATGCATGCCCTGCTGCCCTTTCATAGCGTCATGTCCCTCATCCCCCTCTGGCTCCTTACCAGCTCGAGCCAGTGCCGCTGCGATACACTCACAGGTTTCTTAGCACCAGTTTGGAGGACGTACATGTAAACTGCTGCCTCCATCCCAGCTTCTACAATTTGGGGAGATATTTGATTTCAAATTTTATTGTGCATTGCCTCATTTTGCATTAGTAATTTTTGCAGCTGCTCTTGATTTTTTTTTTGCCAGCACTACCAGACCTCAGTAACTGCAGAGAATTTCCCCAAAGCTTCTGTCTGGATTGAAAACAGCCTTGCACTCTGCATATTTCGAGCACAATTGTTTCTGGGGAAAAAAAAATGCAGTTTCAACATAAAGTGAAGGAGAAAGGAACAATTTTCAGGTTTATTTTCAGTTTTCATTTTATTGATTTCTAGTAATACTTGAAATACAAAGAGAGAGAAATGCATATGAAATCCAGTTTAAACTTGTTGTATGGGAACAGTGGTGAAGTGGTTTCAGTAGTCATATAGCAATATTAAGGTATTGTGTAAAGAAGCTTTTCTTTGGAGAGACGTATTGCAAAGTCTTGAAGGCTGCAAACAATTTAAATTTGACAGGTGAAGGAAAGAGAGAAGATCTTTTTGTTTGTGTACTTGTATATAGATGACCACTCATTTATGTTTATTTATGACCTCTATCAATTTTATTGGGAGCCATCTCTGTATTTCACAGTCTTACAAGTTATAATTTGCAACTACTAGATAATAGCAATATTACTTTAGACAATATTACTTTAACAGTATACTTCTTGTAACTATTTTATTGCTTTATCCAATTCACATTAAATCTAAGGATCAAAATCAAAGTTGTCCTAATGAGAACATTCAAATTAGAGCCACTGGTATTAACAGGAGTTGATTACAGTGGACTCAGGTAACTGAGCTGGTGACTGGAAGAGATGCTCAAGACATATGTAGGGTTTGTTTTATCAAAACAAAATTTCAGAATTTAAGTTTCTTTTCCAAGTTTAAGAATGTTGTGTTGCTGAAACAGAGAGACGTAAGTGTAGGTAAGGAGAAAAACTGCTGACAAAGGTGTTAGTGGGGTTAATTAACCGTTTCCCAACATCGTTTTCTAATGAACACGTTATTTAGGGATTCTCTTGAGTTTTTTCCTACTCAGTCTGTTTTTCAGATGAAACTTTCCTGACAAAAGCAAATCAGTAAATTCTGTAAGCTTTATGTGACATTCCCTAAACAGGATCTCCTTTGTGTGAATTTGAAAGTTACAGATACACACACAAAAAAAAAAGAAAAATATTTGTGCATTCTTGTTGGTAAGGCAGTCCACATGTCATGAGATTTTCAGTTTGGTTTGGATTTCTTCAAGTAGGCATATAACTCCCCTCTTAGATATCCCACACAAGCTTAAGATTCAATGGCTGGTGATCTGAGAAAAAAAGCTCAGTCAAGCTTTTGAAAAAATACAGGGAACAATTTGCAAAGTGTTCACTTTTAGTTACACGGTGTAACTAGAAGTGTCAGTACTGTACTTCATAGAATCATAGAATATTTGACTGAAGGTTGCATTCTTTTTTAATTCTGTGTGTGTAAAACCATTTTCCTACGCTTCTACTGTTAACAACATGCTCTCTCTCTCTTGATATTTTAAGTAGGAGCATGTCTTGTCTGAGAGACAGCATTGTCTTTCCTGAGACATTTCACCTGTTTGCTGTGTTATTATGAGTGCATGAAAATAACTTACAGTTGCCGTTTTCATGAAACAGAAAGAGAACCTTATTTTAAGGAAGATTAACACTCCTGTCAGGTGGAAGAAAAGATGGCTTTTCCTTTGACAGGTGAGGTGAGCATGGATGGACCATTCACAAAAAGCACGTCCCTGCTCTGAGCTGTGAACCAGAATCCAGCTTTCTTTCTCTTTAGCACTGTATTGAGGAGAAAAAGATAAAACTTCCATGTTTTTCCACCCACGATGTTGACAGGTAACTCTGCAAAATTCTGGTTGCAAGGCAGTAGCAGTTTAGGGAGTTTTGTTCCATTTTTTATTAGTTCACTGTGACAACAATTTAATGCACTAGGGAGTTGGTCCTGTTGGAGAGGAGGACTTTTTGGAACTGCGAAAATGTGAAAGTCCTGTACAGTATCAGTGTGTTGGTTAACACACCACTTCTGACAAGACTAACTGTGACAACATGCAGAGATGAAATTCAAGTGACTGTTTATACAAGATAATCTCATCACAGAACATCAGAAGGACGTGACCTTCTCCCAAGTCATGTGCGCCTTCCCTGTCTTGTCCCAGTGTGAGCTCAAGTATTATTTCATGTAAGCTTCGCTCTCTGCTGGGTGAATCAGTAATTTCTGCCACCTCAGTTGTGACTCCTGAATTTGTCACGTCTCACATTAAATAATTCCGCTCCTGATCCAAAGTGCAGAACTGTAGATACTCTGAGAAACCAAGCACCATCCATTTAATCAGGTTCCCAACTTCTCTGAACATGTGGAAAAGCTAAGATGCTTTTGACTGTGTACCCACTGCATTTTTAGCTCCTTGTTTACTTTACCTGTGCTACTCTCCCACACCCTTCTTGCGGACCATGTGAGATGCCATGTTCAGAGAGGTGCCGCACAATATCCTTGCACAAACCTGGCAGGTGACTTCTCCTATTCTCATGTGTGTGCATGTTCAGGACTCATAACCAAGGCCCCTTCCACCTTGGCTGTCCCTCTTTCAGACCCCTATTCCGCAATATCACAGTCTGCATGACCCCATTTATCCCTGCAAGGATCATGACTTTATTCCATGGGTATCTCTGCCATAGAGAAGCTGAGATCTGAGCTGGCACAAGCATGCTGACCACTGTGCCTGGGTTAGGGACTGCCTGCAGACAGCTCTTGATGGTAGACCTGGTAGCAAGGATGCTGTGAGCTAGGTTGGAGGGAATGCAGCATGGACAACAGAGGATGTGAGGATCTGAGGATGTTCAAATATTCCCCTTCCAGGCTGGTATTAGCAGGATATAAATGTCTGCTGTGTCTTCATGTTATGGGAATGGGGATTTAAATGGCAGTCTTGGGCAGATGAATTATAACTTGAGTCATACATCTGGATTTTCTGGATTATCTTTATTTAAATATGTTTTATTTAAGTTTATTCTACCTGGAAATAGTACAGAAACATTGTCACACTGATTATTCTCTGGTGGTGCATATAGAAACTTATGCATATCATGCCACATAAATCGTTGCATAAGAGATCCTGATCCTTCAGATGTTAAAGGGGATGCGATTGTGTTGATCTAATTTTGGTGTTTTGAGTATTTCTCTTGAGGTGTTTTTACATAGCCAAGACAGAGAAGCTGAGTTATTTTCTTTCTAGGACTATGAGAAACCTACAGTTTGCAGTAAAACTTCTCTTTAGTCTGGGTTTTTTACAACAAAAAATATGTCTTACTATTTAATGCCTTTGTAAAGAACTTGGTTTTCTAGTGAAATAGGGAAAGAGATATTGCAAATTCAGACTCTTTGTACAACTTACTAAATGCTTTGCACCGTTTGAAGGACTGTTCTGAGCTGCTCTAAGAGCTCCTGGGAAAGAAACATAATGGCTGTTCACGGCAGCCACACGTTTCCTCGGCACTGGGACACTTTATCCATACAGCTGGACTGTGGTTGGGGAGGTGGTGGAGCACACAGCTGTGCTGACTCAACACCAGCATGGGAGCCCAGCTGTGACCATCACACTTGGTTTGTAGTTTCCTCTTTGCTGCTAGCGGGGAATTGTCACCTGGTAGGGCAGTGTGGATGCTTTTCTGTCCCCACAGTGCCTGTCCTGAGCAAGGACATATGAAAGCCTCCAGAAAGTCCCAGGATTTTCCATCCATCCATTCACACGGGAGGGTGGCAGAATCCTGTAACAGGGTGGACAGGCTCCTGAGATGGGATATTTCTCTGCCCCACATAATGACGCTTGGAAAGGCTGGAGGCAGCTCCAAAGAGGGTTGCACACAGATGCTAACTTGGGGCCTGAAAGCAGTACTGTCATAGAGGCTGGGAAGCCTGCAAGCAAGTACAGCCAAACCCTGCAAGCACATACTGTTTCTAGCTTACACCTTTGATTCTGTGGAAATGCATTGCACACAGTATGCAAAGTCTTTGGTAGCCCTATATGTTTTATATGCCAGCATTGGTATACTTGGCTCCCTGGCTCCTTTAGGTTTTTGTTGTTTGTTTGGGGTTTTGGGTTTTTTTTTTGTCTAGGCTAGGTCTGTGGTGGGCATAATGGAATGAGTTAAAAGGTGCCAAATTAAATTAGTTCACAAATTTGGAAGAAAGCCAGTCAGGAAATAGCAACTGCTTTTATAAGAAAGTGAGGGAGAGGGAGATGGGGAGGGTCTGTCTGCCTGTGTGCCTGTGCAAATGGAAACCCTGTGGCCAAAAATAAAGTAAGTCAAATGATTATAAATGTTTTGGATCGATGCAACACATTTGTAAGTGATTTCTAATACTTCTTCCTGGAAAAATTCCTTGTTTGTTCATAGAAACAGCCAGATGTACAGCACTCATTTGGAACAGTATTAATTTCTGTGTTGGTATGTTGTACGCTTACAGGTTATGTTGCTATGATGTTGATCAGCAAATGAGCTACCATCTATACCTTATTAACTTACATAAGAGTGGACAGTAGAAAATAAGGGCAATGTATTCAGCCCACTAACTACATAATAATGGTCTACATTGCTTTAGTTGTCCTCTGAGCTTAGTAATGCAGCAGCCATGAAGAAATCTTTCCAGCTACAGCTTGCCTTTACTTTACAAGTTGATCTCATTTCATTTGCTCATGTGACTTCCAGCAAAGTTAAATCTGTGGAGGCTTCCTCTCACTTCATTTCACCCTGAACTTAAAATAGTCAAAACCCTTTTATATGGCTTGCAACAGAAAACAGCCGTGGTGGCTTTCAATCAATTACATCATGATTATGCTGTAATCTGTGTTTTCTCTGTGTTCAAAGTGTATTTTTTGACACAAGTGCCTGTTATAGTAGATATATGGAAGAAAAAGGGGCACACTTTTTGCATTGTAAACTGAATATTTTATTATATTAGGGACTTGCCAAAGTTCTCCTAACATATTTTGTGTCAGGCTGTTGTGGGAAACAGTACAAAATGGAATAAGTTTCTTACTTTCTCATGATTACTAATCTCTGAAGAACAGTACGGACTATACTCCACCAACTTATTCTTGGTGCAGCATTAAATATCTATATCAGATTATAACTCTTGTGTAAATTTATTGTACTCCTTTAATTCTCCATTATCAATGACACACAATGTATTGAAATACATTGCTTGAAATATTGAAATTGTGACTATTAAATGTGTTTTGAATCATTTGCATACATGTACCTCTGCTGAAGGTCTTCAGAACATTTATTTATTTTACATTTTATAAAATAGATAAGGTATGCTACATAATGTGTATTAGATACATGACACATCTTATATCAGTATAAAGCATAAAGGTAGAAACCAGGAGAAACTAAGTAAATGAATTGCCAAAGCCAGAGAACAACTGTGCGGCAACATTAACAATAAAAATCAGGAACTGTGATTCTTGGACCTTTATTCTAACCATTAAGCAGTAATTTTCAATTCTACATTGGTGTTTTGTAAAGGCTTATATTTTTGAAGAGGAAATGCATAATGCAACTGCATTGAGGAAGTCTTCTTCGGATTCCCAAATTTTAAGTACTTTCATTGAAAGTGCCATATGATCACAGCTCCTTTAGAGAGTTGATAATATGATAAAGGCAAACAAATGACTAGGTGGGAAAAGCCTTCTTTGGTACAGGAATAAATGGTAGCTAGAACAGTAGTTATTTTGCTGCTGTCTCCTTCACATGCTTTTTGCCAGCTTTCAGCATCCCAGTGACATTTGTCACCAACTGTAAGAACAAAAAAAAGAGAAGGTTGTTTTCCTTATGTTAAACTGTAAAGGCTGAGACAAGGGGGAAAGGATAATTGACTGTTCAGATTTTACTCATCTTTGCTCATGGTGTAATGAATGAAGTCACAAATTTCAGGTATATTTGCAGTTAATCTCATAACTGAAAGTAGGAATAGGTTAAGGTCGCTCAGCCCCAGAAATTGACTTCTGGGCTGGCTGAGCAATAAAGTGCAGATTGCTGAAAAACCTCTTTGCTCTGAAAAGAAGAGAGGATCCTAAATAAAATACTGGTAATTGACTGGACAGAGGAGCACTTGTTCCACTAAGAGGAGAGATCAGAGCATCTTTCAAAAGAGAAATAATTCTGGACTTGACACCTTTGTGTTTACTTTAGATCCTGGCTTTCTGCTTATGTTTCTCATCTTCCTTCTCAGTCGTTTCTATTCTTCGTATGTGAAGACCACTGATAGAACTAAATGATCTGACTCCAGAGCTCATAGCTCCTGTACTTAAATGGGAAAGAATCACAAAACAGACTGTGTAAAGATATCAGATGAGACATAGAATCACAGGATCATAGAATAGTAAGGGTTGGAAAGGACCTTAAGATCACCTAGTACCACCCCCCTTGACATCTTTAATGTGTTTGAGAACTGAGATTCTTTTCATCTACTTGGCTTTGAGAAAATATTAGCTGTTCCACACAACCGAATGCCCAAATTCTGGGCACTTTCAGATGCTTTCTGTTAACAGCACCTTCCCTCACTGAGATCAAAATGATAAAACTAATTCATCTGTTTTACATGGCATTGATAAGAGGTTTGTTGAATAAAGAGGTGCTGACTGTTTTGTGGTCTACATCACCAATTTCTCAACTGTTTCTGAAGCAATCAAAAGATGTATTAGAGCACCTTGCTTCAGGTGGAACTTTTGAGGATGTTCTAGTGTGAATAAAAATCAGATAAAAATTTGATATATCATACATAGTGCATTTCTGGAAGGAAAATAGGCCCCACAGGTTTTTGAGACACGGAGACAGATTGCATATCATTTAAACGAAGGCTTTGCCTTTTTACTCAAGTAGACAACCTTGGGAAAACCTCATATTCTGAGCTTTATTTCAAGTTCAAATTAATTATTCATATGACTATTTTTCTCTCCTAGGTGCTACATTTCCCCATTCCGTAGTCTGACAATAAGTAATATATCTAACTTGCCTGTACTTTCAGACCAATGAAAACACACTCACCAGTGAGTTTACTTTGTGTATGGCAATCAAAGTTCAATAAATATAAAGAATTAATCTGGTTTTCATTTACATAAGCACAAAAATGTATTTAAGAAAATTTTGCTTCCTTTACATTTTACACTCTTTAAACTCCAACTTGGCTTTAGTGACTTTTTTTTCCAGCTTAAAGCCTTGTTTGCCAAGTTTCAAACTGAGTGAATTTTTATTGCACAGTTATAACCCGTTGAGGGAGGAGACTTATATAATGGAAAAAAGTTGAAATAGCCTTAACTCTAAAAGTGCAAATATCATACAGCACCCATTAAAGAGAAAAAAAGGTCATCACTAATATTTTCAGCTGCATACTCCTGTAATCCTTTAAAATGCACTCAGGGTGCATTTTATAGGTGGAATCAATGAACATAATTAAGGAGTAATGACCAATGGGGAGGGCATTTCCTGACTGCTAATGACTAGCTGGGGTAAAAGGTATGGTGAAACCACCAGGCCTGAGTTTCACAGGTCATTAACTGCCAGGAAATGCCAAACTCAAAGGTCATCATTACAAATGCAAGCTCTGAAAATCCAAAGATGTAAATAAAACTAATATTAATATTTTTATGTATTGAAAATGTAGCTGTGGAGCTCTTCATTGTATCTGATGCATGTTTCTGTTTATGGGATAGGCCTTCTCCTTGGCTGCAGCCACAGGGAGCCAAGTGAAAGGGAAGTGTCATGTTAGCTGCCCCATCCCGTGGAGTTCACAGTACCGGGAAAGCATGATGAGTGAGCTTGAGACTACTTCTGGTCATCATGAAAGATCATATGCGCCAGGTGAAGACATTAAACACAGAAATATAAGTATGCTACACTTATTATTAGGCTCAGCTTTAAGATCATGCTAGAATAACTAGATCATGTTAAAACATCAGGAAGATCATGTTAACCGATCAGCAGGAAGATCATGTTAAAATAACTAGTCTAAACATCAACTGCCAGTCTGAAAGTCAAGCTCAAGTCTTGTTTATCAGCACTCTGTTTATGCTTTCCTGAAAGTAAAAATATTCTACAGATTTTGACCCTTCTTTTACCAAACTTACTGTGTGCAAGTGGTGGATGCAAAGCATAACGAGCACATTTTGGAGAAGAGAAAGGGGAATATTTGGGTCCTGATGATGTTCAGGCTGTGGTGCTTTGATTCTGGTGGCTAGATGAGCATCCTGATGTTCCTAGCTGTATGACAGAAGGAAGAGGGGGCAGAAATACTCAGGGAGATGTCAGCTTTCTAATAATCACCTAGGAGAAGCTGGAAAATGTTTGGTCTCTGTTAACAGTAGTTTGGATATGCTTCCAAATTTTTCTTTTTGAGCCTGACAGCTGCCAAGACCTTCACCGGTTGTTGCTTCATATACCAGGATGCAGGTTTCAGTGATTATTTATCCCAGCAGAGCATGACCTCCGGTATTTTTCAGCATAGCTGGTATGGTAAAATCTTAGGCTATTTCAATGATTTAAACTGAAATACCATTTGGCAGCAATATAAAGTCCAGTGCAGTCACAAAGCCTGGTGAGAGGTGAAACAGAAGAGTAGGAGAGGACTGGTAAAAAGATATGACTGGGAAAAAAGTTCCATATCAGCAACAGTATTAGAGTACTGCTATTGTCAGAATACTGTCAGGATCAGTCTAAGAAATTTTATGGTATGTCTTCTCAATTTCCTCTTATGGTTAAGTTTTATGAGGGTACTGTTCATGAAAGAAAGCACACAGCTTTGAGGAAAAGAGCCAGGGCACTCCTGTTGTAGGAAACTATTTTTCTTTGGTGAAGGATGGCTATTACCATTTACAAATGCGTAATAATGAAGGGGAACAAATAACGTTCATTGTAACTCTCTTGAACCAACAATCAGAGTCTGTTTAAAAGTCAAGTGTCTAGCAGTACATGAATTAACTTGACAGAATTAGGAAAATACTATGGAAACTGGAAAATGTACTCCATAAAGCTGACTCTGTTTTCCCAGTTCATAGTCCAGTGCATTTGTATAATTTTTATACACAAATGAAGCATTGTGTATTCTGTGTAAATAATTTCTAAGTATTGGGAGCTGCAGTATCCAGAGCATGTATGGAGCCAGAGAAAAGGCTCTGAAAAAACAGTAATGTTAATGTGATGAATGAGAAGTAACCACATATCTTGACTGTCTGTAAAATAGAAAAATGTTAACTATTAAACAAGAGGCATAATTATTATAGCACAGCTTTTTCATAGCTTTTGAGGACAGTATATTATTTTCTACAAATTTACATCAATCTATGCACAAATTTGAGAGAAAACAAAACTTCTGATCTTATTATTTTAACATCTATTTTTCTATTATTATTCTTCTATTAGCACTCTAAGAACAGGACAGCAAAATGTTTCCATCTTATGTAGTTTCGCTTTTATTAATGTGATCTTTAATTTGGTAAAACTCCATTTGTAATGAGTCTTTCCTGTGAACATTATTTAAATCCATTTCTTCAGATTTCACAGACATAATGTTTTAAATAGAAGTTTCTTAATGCTTGGTGTGCTCTGAAAGACAGTGATCAGCACAAAAGGAGCCTTAGGTTTTATTCTTTAAATTAAAAAATCCTGTAGAAATCTCAGCTTTTGAGCATGTTCAGAAATCAAATATCCAAAGGCCCCATACTCAACATCTGGGCAAAAACCTCATGGCAAACTCTCTGAAGACAGAATGCACAAACCTTCCCCTTATTCAACAAAAATATCGTCATTTTAATTAGTGAAGTGTTTACCTGCCAGTAATTTTCCATTAATTCTGAATAACTGTTATTTCTTACAAAACTGATTTTTTGCCAGGACATTCAAATACTATGAAAGCAAAAAATGTAAGTATAGATACATCGTATCATAACATAATAACAGGATAGATCCTCAGTAATTTTCAATATCAGAATATCCAGAAGCATAAAAATAAGTTGATATTCAGTCAATCAAGCCAGTTTTTCATGTTGCAGAAAGAGTGAGGCCTAAAGTGTTTGAAAAAAAGAAGAATGAAATGGCTTTGAAAAGAGTTGGGGACTCAGATGTAAGAAAGAAGAAGAGATGGTATGGGCAGAAATTGATAAATTTCTTCTAAAGGCTAAACAGAATGAAGAAGAATGATCAGTTCATCAGGTTTCCTAACCATTTATACTTTTTGAAAGCTTTCAGATGATCCCACATAATTCCACAATGTTTTCTTTTTCTTTGGGTAACTGCAGTTCACTCTTCACAGACTGGGATTCCTCATACTGACATCCACATGAACAGTGGATCAGATCTCTGGCACAAAACACCAGAATAACAGTTTGAATGGGTAAGTAAGTAGGGACACCCATGGTGAATTTACTTCAAGTGAGCTGACTTGTGAATTTTGTTCTGGCAACATTATGGTGCTTTAGTCTCTAGTATGGGCCACCAAAGGGTTCCCTGTGGGGTTTCAGAAACAAGCTCATTCAAAAACCTTGTCTTCATGGATATCTCCATAGTACATGCAAAGACCAACCACTTTCCCCAGCTTTTGGCAATGTATGAAGTACCGTTATTCATTTCCAAGCCAGGGGTATTTGAAACTTAGTTGTTAACAGCCTAATAAAAGCTTTCTCTAAAAAAATACAGAATACTGATCCAAATTTTAATCCATATTTGTCCATTAAGCATGGATTCCAATATCATCATTTCAATATTTGGTCATGACTGTAAAAAGGTGTCTCACTGTTGCTAGATTTTTCTAATGGGTAGAGTTGAATCCAGCTTTCTCACTTGCTCTTTTTTAAACGCATAAGGAACAAGGAAACTTGTAATTTCACTGCTTGATTTAGAGCTATGCTTTCCACAGTAGACAGCTTCTGAAAAAGCAACAACCCACCCATTTGCTGACATAGGTATCAGATTAATCAAAGAGTTTGGGTTTTTCCCCCTGACATAAGGTTACACAATCTCTGTCTCCAAGAATTACATGGATCAAAACAAAGTTTTCTGGTTAGGCTTTTTGGTTGGAAATGGGATTACCATAGGACAGAGTGGTCCTACAGCAAGGAGGCAAAACCTTCAAAGGCAAACTTCTCTTTTGAGGTTTTGCAAGTAGAAAACGAGAAGCCTCTGCCAAGCATCCTATGTCCAGCAGTGCCTAGCATCCTACGCAGAATGGAGTTGAGTGAAACTTTTGATACCTTAATGAGCTAAAGAGGCCATAAAAAAGTAGCGTTTATAACATGTATGTTGTGCCAGAGACCAAAATGAAATTACTTGTTCTCTCCCTGTGCAAAGGATAAAGAGGGAATTCATGGCAGAGAAATAAAAGAAATTACCTCAGGCTTACAAGATATATTTTTTGTTTGAAATCTTTTTATATGCCTTATCAATTACTTAGCACAAAGTAATGTTTATCTTTGTTGCATTTCAGTGGCAGCTCTGGCTTCTTATGATTTCTTTCCAAAGTAAATGTTTGAGCTATTTCAACTGAAATGACAGAATATGCCATTTCCATTAAAAAAACCAAAGCTGTAAAAGTCATGTAAACAGCTTTACAGACTCTGTCAGTCACCTATCCATGTTTCTATAAGTGGACCAAAGGACACAGAGCTCTGCCAGTGCAAAAAGATTAGCTGGTGATTTCGGCTGGCCAGTGGCACTGCAGCCCTGTCCCAGCTTACTCCTCTGCTCCCACAGCCAGAACAAGGTCCTCTTCACCACCACCTGAGGTTGCTGCCCATGTAACAAGTCCAGGTCTGCTTCCTCCCCCAGCCAGAGTTGATGGGAATGGTTTTCATGACCTTTGCAGTGCGGTGAGATACTCAACATTAAAATTTTCATTAATAGGCTGAAAGGCCCATTAAGAAAAAAAAGAATTTTTTCTATGCACTGAGGCAGTCTGTTATCCAGGGGATTTCCTTTTTCTTTTCTGTTTAATGGTATCCTAAATATATTTTTATATACATTATTTTATTTTATATTTATTTATACCCATTTCTATTATGTAACATCACAAGCACAAGAGCCTACGAAGCACAAATATTCGTCAACAGCACCATATTCGTAGGAATATAGCTCGTATATGTGATTTAATAGGTATACATATATACTTGTTATATCATCTCACCACTATTTAGCTGTCATTCATAATGTCAGCAATGTGCTGACTATGTTTTGAACTTCAGCCTACTGAGCCTTTAAAGTAGCTTACTAAAAGCTGCATGCTTACACAGAGGAGGAATTTGCTATACTATCCCAAATTTTTATTATGAGAGAGCATGTATTTTAAAACTCAGACTGTCTTCTTGATTTACTGGGCTAAGACTAAGATGTTCACAGTGGTTTATAAGCTTTCTGTGAGAGAATCTGTGTATAAAAGACCAATTCAAGCAAATTGCCTTTACTGCTGTTAACTCACATACATCCAGAAGGTAGCACGAAGCTTTCCAAACTAGCTGGTTGTTTAAATCAGTATCCTTCTACCATATCTCTTCTTTTGCATCGAGGAGCTCTTACAGAAGAGCACAGTGGGGCACTTGTGTCTCAGAAGTCGCCTCCGAGTGAACCTCAAATTAGTAAACCTCTCAGATTGACTTTTTTGTGCTTTGGGTTCATTAGCTTTGATGGAAGTGTGTCTTGAAGCACGCTGTATAAGCTATGCTTCAGTGGGAAACACAAATACATACTTTCTTAAAATGCAAAACAGTATTTTGAAGTAAAGTTGTAACAATGTGTTAAATAGATTTGTCAGCTGTGTCTCACCTCTCCTTTCCCTTCTTTTCCCATTAATGCAACACTGAAGGTTTGAAACCCTGAGCTTGCCACCTTCTTCAGGGGGATTAATTGTCTCACTGCAAGGGAAGTCGGGGGAAAACAAAAAAGCTCACAATCATTTGTTGATATTTTGTGCACTTTATATTGCTTAAATTGCAAAACTGCTTTATGGTGCTTGGGTGGAAGCTCTTTCCTCACTGACTTCACCACCTTAGTTTAGTCAGTTGTTACAGGCTTTTCCCTAAGTTTCCTCTTCCATTCATCTCTGGTGCCAAGCTAATAGCTGTATAAAAAAAGATCCATTACTTCTGTTGTCCTTTCAGTTAAAAACTTCTGCTGGATGAGTGCTGCTGCTAAGAAACAAACCACAGGCGTTTTTCTGTAGAGCCACTCACAAATGTTTGTTACTGTGACAGGAAGTTATCAGGGCAACTACTGAGCAGCATTGCCCTTTAGAATCAAAAAATTCACTCGCTGACATGATGAATCATTGCCATGTTGAATGTCACTTTCCTTGCTACAGATTCCTGCCCAAAGGGCTTTGCTCAGGATTTGCTCTGAGAAGTCACCAGTGCCATTCAGGCAACTGTTTGCAGAGGGCATGTGAATCACAAGAGGACAAAACTCTGGTGGTCTGAGTCTGTTTAAAGCCTTAGGTCAGAATTTCCATCTATAAACATTCTCTTGTATGTTTACGCTTTTATACAGCTTGATTTATTGGAGGTGAAACCCACTGTATACTAACTTTTCTAGACTAACTGATTAATTATTGTTGATTGTAGAATATCGTCAGCAATAACTCAGATGATCAGTGCATAACACCATATTATCAAGTTCATCTGCGTGATGAACTCTTCAGTTAAATGTTAGAAATGTGGCCATTGATTTTCTTGCCTTTTGGAAAAATTATCAATTTCATAATTATAATGTTGCTGTTTAAAATATATGTCTCCAGAACAGATGACATGTCTCTATTAAATTTCTTTCTGGGTGAAATCACAGACCTCTGGATGGTCAACAGGTGTTTTGTTCATAGATTTTCAGTGTAAAAAGAACTTTATGTTGCAAGCTGAGAGTCATTCCTGCATCGTTAGACACACAGACATACTTCCATCTTTAGGGTAAGACATTTAAACTTTGAGCTGTAGTTACAATGGCAGTAAAATAATATTTTGCACAATAAAAGCTCCATGTTTGTTTTAAAGTGAAAGATATGAATTTATAGCAAGATAGTTTTTGTACATGTACACTTAAAACGTACCTCTGTGTGCAAGGCAGTTTAAACATGTGCTACTAAAAGAACTATTGAGTGAGCTGCATGATTTGGTCCCAGCTGAGTACTTTATTCCCAAAACAAAAGGGATTGGCACAGCTACTGGTCAGACACAGAAGGTTTCTGCAGATCTGCCTTATGCTCACTGTAACCCGTCCTTCAGTCTCCCCTGCTCCAGGATGAGAAAGTGAATTTGTGTGGCACTGACATCCAGTGTGATCTCCTTGCAAGGCTGAGTTTTTCAGTAGCAGCTATTTAAGAAAGGCAGCATGTCTTCCACTAACAACACAATTTTTCTTCTTTTTCTAATTCTATACCAAAGTTTAATATTTGTTGTGTGTTCCTGCCTTATCATTGCTGCTAGAGCAGCACAAGCAAGACCTGTAGACTTTCTGAGAGATTTCTCTTTCATTTCCATATCCATAACATAAATTGCTCATATTTTATAAATGATTCAGTGAGTACTGAAATAGATTTTCTTTAAGACCAAGTTTCCTTTTTTTCTCATACTCCATATTCACTTCCTTCAAATGCAGAGCTTCTTAACTTTGTAGCTAACTTGAAATGTGGAACAGAGGGTATCACTGTTGCTGTTCGGTCCTACACAGTTCAAGCTAAGCTCCAAGTACATAAATGTAATGAAGAGATAATACAGGAATGAAAAAGATTTTTTTCACTGTATCTAGAAACCCAGTGTTTGCTAGTAAAAATAAAATCAGCACAAAATGTTGCTTTGAAATCCAAATTAATTGTTTTTTAATTGTTGATATCCTATTTTGAAAAAAAAAACAAGCCAAAACAACAAAACAAAACCAAAAAACAAGAGAACTACATTTTTTGTTTGTTTTTGTTTTGTTTTTTTATCCATTTGTGTGCAGAATGTGTGTGTTAGTTAGTTATTTTATGGTGTGTGATCTTATCACAGGTACAAACAGTTTATTGCACTGCAGTCATATGTAGGAACCATCCAACATCAAAAAACAAACAGCCTCTCTGACTTTTACTGTTACACTATTCGGAAGAAATTTAGTTCCTGGACCTGAAGTAGCAAGCAGGCATGAAATGTGATATTGTTTAATGGTGAATTTCAAACCTTTCACAGGGGGAATCCAAGAGAAAAATGACCTCTGAGCAGCCAGAAATCACTGGTTGCCAACTGCTGACATCTGTACTTCTGGTGATGCTCTGAAATTCCTGACACATGAGGTGGAGCAAACAGAGTAAATTAATAAACCAAATGTAATCACTCTGTATTTCTGCTCAGTTTCTTTATATAAGAAATAGTGAGCAGGAAACTTCAGCCTGGCAACTGTTTTTGAAGAGAACACAGTTTGCTTTCATATTACCCCAATCCCAGTTCAGCTGTGTATTTGAATTGGTTAATACCTCTAGATTCAACCTTTCATGCCCTGGCGAGGAAGTGTTCCCTCACTGACCTGATCATGCATTCTTTCAGTGTGAGATTTTCTCAGTCTCAAGATATTCTGTACTAGCAACCCAGAAGTTCAGGGTCCAAATCAAAACTTTCAGCAGGATCAGTCCAGCTTCAAATGCTACAGCTCAATTTCTTTTTGTTCATGACTTTCATACCAATATTCAAATAGCTAAGGGGAAATCCAGTATATAACCATAATTTTCCACTTTCTGCTACAAAGTTTTTAGTTTTCTGCATTTGTTTTTATGGTAGGATAGTTTCTGGTTTGAATTTTATCTAGCATAAAAACTGCCTAAAGGAGCAGACCTAGATATTAGTCTATTATTTCTTTCAGATTTTGGCTGAAACTGAAACATGGAGGAAAACCAATTTTCCTCCTTTTTCCTGTTCTAAAAGATAAGTGTGACATGAAGCACATGCCTCTCTTAAACGCTCTCGCATGTGCCTAGCATTTTTAGGTCAATAAACCCAGCTCTGGAACATGGCTGAGGCAAGCATTATGGATTAAGGATTTGTCATGAGGGCCAGATTCCAGGCAGAGGTTTCTTTGTTCCCCTCCAGAAGGATTTACTCATACACATTACTCTTTTTATGTCTGTTTTTCTGTGCTTAGCCACTAGATACTAACAGGATGCAGCCGTACTTACCCACTGCCCCTGTGCCTTCCCCACGTGCTTCATCCCTTGCAATGGAAATGTTCAAAGCATGTAGATATGGATGTCCATGTCAAGTCTCCCTTGGCAGACCAGAGGATGTTGTTGCTCTGTGTTTCCAGGACTCCCAGCAACTCAGAACTTGCAGCTTCTTTGCTGTCTTTTACACATACGTTGACCTCAAGAAGTATCCGAGTTTTTACACAATTTAGAGTTGTAACACCTAGAAGTATTTCTCAGCATCAGAGGTGCTAAACTTGTTCTTGGCAACCTTGCTTTGGGCCACTTCTCCACTTGGGCCCAATGCCAACCATCTGTGTGATACCACATAGTGTCTCATTATGGGCTGAGTAACAGAATGGCTCACATGCTACTAAACCGTTATGAGACAGCAGCAAAGAGGTGGTACCCAGTGCAGCCAGACTAGAAGAAATAATTAAATTAAAAAAAAAAAAGATAAGAGAACTCCACATTACTGCTCCAGTTACTGCTCCAGTTAGCTGCTACTTCACATCCTGAGAGAAAGCTGCACACTTGCTGAAACAGCCCTTTCATACTTCACCCACTCTCTTCACATTTAAGATTTCCATTGGTTTGCTATGTCTCACTGAAACCACTCTCTTCCAGGAGAGGCTGAGTTAGAGTTTGTATTTGTTGTATTCTCATTTGAAGTGAATTGTATTATCTAAGCAGACTCTATCTGGCTAGCATTTGTATTTTTTACTTGTTACCTCCCTAAGGATACGAGGAATAGGTACCCCAGACATTCATATATCCAATTAATAGTTAATCAATTAACAGTTGATCCAAGCTTTTAAAGAGAAGATCTGCACAAAGTAGTCCATGATTTCAGCCAGCTAAAGCAAATTAATTTAGTATCAAGGAGCCAAGACTTCTTATGTGGCTTTAAAAATTACAGCCACTTTCTGCTGCTTTGTTTTCAAGCTCCCCATTCTCTTTTACTTCTGCTGGTGTGATTTGCATCACTGGAAGTGAGGTGGCAGTGGCTGTGTGAGCCCTCTTCAAGGAGCAGAGTACCAGGGCAGGAGAGACAGGAATGCTCAGCTAAAGACAGGCTTAGTGTTACCTTCCAGTGCCTTCACTCCTAGGGATTTTCTTTTACTAAATAATGCTCTTAATGAGATTTAAGTCTCCCATAAAAATAATTAAATTAACTCTGTTGAAAGATTTTTCCTTTCTGACAGTTAAAGGGGAGATTAATGATCAATGTTCCTTTCACCCCTTTAAAAAATATTGTAAATATAGATTTAAAAGGATGTGAAGGAGGTGAGAAATGGAAATTATGGAAAGACTGGAGCCTTGTTATAGCTATGAAGAGTCTCAAGCAGTCTGTGGCTCACCATAGGAAAAGCTGAGTGGCCAGTGTTGGCAGTCAGAGCTGACTACCTTACGCACTTCCCTGTGGTTTGGCTTAGCTCCTCTTCCACTCATATTTTTGCCTTTCCTCAGCCTTGACATCTACATCATTTTTATTTGTGCATTAGTGACATCTCACTCAAAAGCTTCTCCTTGATCTCAGCTCCTGGAACTGCTGGGAAATGGTTGAGGATTAGTGTGCAAGGGGCAGTGACTTGTACAACTTCTCCAAGCAGAGCTTGGAGAGCAAATGACTCTGGGTGAACCAGTCCTACAGGGACTGAAAGGGAGAAATCTCCTCACCCAAGGACAAAGAAAAGGAAATAAAGTACTCTGAAAGAAAATGTCAGGCTTAAAGCTTGAGTGCTATCTTAACACCCAGGCAATGCAATAACTCTTTCTAGCTACAGAGATGTGTGCCTCCACATAATATCATGACCAGCATGCTGAACTTGTTATCCTAAGAGAAACAGATCAGTAGGAGACTACACAGTAGTTCAGTAGATACATACCATCAGTGTTGGGTGACAATGGTTTAATTCTATGTCAATGGGACCAAAGAGTGGAATTTAAGTTGGGAAATAAGCCCTAAGCTACGTTTACCATAGATCACAAAGACTGTCTTGAGGCAAAATTCCACATTTACTTTAAAAACTCCTATTATGAGTAGCGTTGGAGTGGACCCGGAGAGAAGACTTATTATTTATTCATTGCTCCAACTTGGCTCCTTCTTATTTAGTGAACGGGTAAAATATTTGCAGAGGTGGGGGGAAGTCATAGTAACAGGAAAGCAGTAAATACAGTGAGCGTGCAACCTCCCCACTTGCTTTATTCCAATAATGAGCCTAGTGTCACTAAAAGTGGGGAAAAAAAGAAATACTGAAGAACTATAAATTTGTGATACAGTTTTTCTAATTATCTGGACAGAGAGCAGAGTACATGGCAGAAGTTTTGCTTCCTGAGCAGGGAGGGATGTTAGGAGAGAGAGGAAGCAACTCAGGCCAGAAAATTTATCTCCTGGCCTCTGGCTCTATAACACTAAAGACCTAGCTCCAGAAAAAGCAGGGGGCACCTCCAGCAGGTCTTTGGCAGGGCTTAGCAGCCAAACCTGACATTCATTCTAGCCTTCCGAATGTCTAACAGTTGTATAAACCTCTGCAATTTGGATGTGCTTTACTTTTAGAAGCTCAAGTTCTGATTTCGCCTTGCAAGTATTTGATACCTGTGTTCCTTCCTGCCTGCCTCAGCATGCAAATATATAAATACATATACAGAGGCATCTACTGTATTTTACTTCATGTGAATATACTTATCGCTTGCTTTTAAAATATATCCCCAAAAAAAGGTGAAAGCAGTACCCTGCTAATACCTTTTACCCACAGTGAAATGTTTGATGCTTCTACAATGTAGTTATGACATTCAGCATAGGAAATCGTACTTTAAGGAGGCTTCTGTAGTATTAAGCAACTGTGCAGAGGTTCACATTAGAGTGTGCATAGCAGGTGGAATTCAGATACTGAAGAAAGCATTTTTCCTCTTTGATTTTTGAATACTACATGGAAACAGAATTAAAAGACCCAAGAAAAATATCCTGATGTAGAACAGTGAGAATGGAAAAGTCCCACCAGAGCAGAATTAGGATGAGCTAAAAGGATTCAGCTGTGCTTCAACTTATACTAGCAACTACAGCTACCAACAGAATGAAAACAACAACCTGCTAATTATAGCATCTTCTGGAACACCTGGATTGGATCTAAGCATTTCCTGTTCCTCATTAATGGATAAAAGCAGAAAATGGAGCTTAGAATAGGGACAGAAGTTGAGGATTAATTTCTCTTTCAGGTGCTGCCCTAACATTGAAGTAAGACTTCACTTCTTTCTTATTAGCAGACCCTTTTAATGAAAGGGAGGTTATTATTTTAACTTCAGGCCCTAAGAATGTCTTTCCGTATGCTTACTAGAATAAGTAGAAGAAAATAGGGTCCCTGTTCTGTGCTTTGCTGTGATATCTGGTGGAGGATTTCTGGTCTCTAAATTCAAAAATATGTAGTTTGGAGTAAGGGGGTTATCCATATGCCTGCATTAGCAATCTGGAAAAATCAAGAGCTCCAGAGATGACAGAGACCACCACCTTATGTGTGAAGCAAAAAACTGCTCATGTCTTCTCTTAATTGGTTGCAATGCCTAGCAGAACAGGGCTCCATTATCAGTGGCTATTCTGATGTGTTTTCAGATACGCAGGTCCTTGTGATGTAGAACTTAAATCTCTCATATCCTCAGTAATTCACGCTGAAAAGCTTTAGGTACTTCTCTGTTGCTTTAGCATGCTATATGGCTGTAGCACCTTTCAGATCATCTGATTTTAAGGATCATAACCCAAGGCAAGTTGCTCACTGAGTATATATATGCCTATAGCACATAGGAAGCCAGGATGCTTAAGTGAAGGCTATGAATCTTTATGTGGTGGCCAGACAGCTGTTAGTTTAGTACAGTGACAATTGTCACAGCCAGAATTATATTGTGCCCTTAGAACCTGATTCTGCAACATCTGCCCTCTACTTACAAAAAACCCTTTTCCTCCATGAGGAGAATATGATGAATTGTACGGCTTTAAACTGGTAAGAAATATTAAAGTGTAGTGGTCTTTTTTTGCCCTTAAACCAAAATTATTTGGCCCTGAGGTTTCTTTGATGTTTACTTGGGCCCCAATGTAAAGAAAGCAAGTTATTTTTTTTTTTTCTGAGAGGAAATAGTGTTACTTCTGCTTAGAAGAAAGGAAGTTACATACACTCCAAGAAGCTTTCTAGAACCTAATTATCTCAGCAATAATAACTACAGTCTGGATGGATAGGTCTTGCTTCTGGTCATTTTGGAGAAACCTTTAATAACACTGTTCTTTGAAGAATCTTCTGTATAATTTTATTATCACAGTTGAGATTGCCTTTTAATTATTTTTAGTTGCTCTCTGAAGAGCTCCTGGGTATCTCTCCTATGCCATCATCCTACCCTGCCTGGGTATCTCTTCTATGCCAGTTTCTAGGGCTGGGGAATTGCCTCATGGAGTGAATATGAGTTCTGACACTACTTTAATACATCATTACCGATGCCACAGGTACTTCTGCCAGCTCTTCTCTAAAGGTATCTCCTGAAAACAAAGAAATGATTTAGAGCTGATTCTATCTGGTACCAATAATCTAGTGGCATAAGTCCATCAAAACCAGTCAATTAATTTCATTGACAGTGTCCAGAATAAAAATGGTAGTTTATCTCTTGCTTTTAATACTTCTGATAAGAAAGGTATGTTCTTGAATGAAATGTAAAATGACCGATTATGAGAGCCACTTACCAAAATGCCTGGGTATGCTCATTCTTATAAGTAACTTGCAAATTTAATGCTCAAAACCTAAAGGTAAATGTAATTTAGCCCAATTAAAAGCTCTAGAATTTCTCTGTGAATACAGGCAGCAGCTAAGACAGGAAGTGTGATATATTTAATAGTCCCTCTGTTATTGCTGACATTTTCAAATGGTTATTTTCTAGAGAGCTCACATCCTATTCTTGGTAATGTCTGGTTTGCCCCAGGGTTTCGGCTCTTTCAGTTATTAGTGTATAAGGTCTGATTTTCAATCACAGGCATGCCAGAACAGTGTTTACCTCGGCAGGCAGTTAGCTCCATGTACAACCAGCCCTTCACATGTATCAGCCTCTGAAATGGCAGTAGTGGCAAAGGCACAGCAATAACTTTGCATTTACACCTCCAAAAACCATACCAGCATTCTGAAGAATGAACAATTGTATTTATTCCAGGTTTTCTCATGCTTGTCTGGGACTGGCTGAGTGAGCAGAAGTACTGAGTGGCACCGCACTTCTCATGTAAGTCAGACCTGGGAATCAGCCATGTCATTTTGCTCTTTAGCAGTCTACTGAGCTTCACATAAACACAGAAAAATAAATCACATATCATTGGGAAATATGTAAATATTAAGATTTCAGCTCCTTCAGTTCTTATATTGTTTTTTTTATTCTCCTTCTATATTTTGAAATGCATACTTAAACTGTATACATTTCTAATTAATCTGGGCCAGTGATAGCAAACTTCTGTCTGGAATGTCACCATTAGCAAATAGCACTGTTGTAGAGCATCAGACACCATCCATGCTGGTCCTCCCTGCTCTTCCTACACCATGTCCTGGCCCTGCAACTGGGGAGGATGAGCTGTCCCACAATCAGTTTCTTGGTATGAAACACAAACGCATGAAATGGCTGGTAGGAATTCTGGTCATACAGGTAAAATCCATCAGAGGAAGCTTTCTTAACTGGAATCTTCCAAGAGGTGAACCCCACCTTTTTCTGTATTTCATGGTAGCAATAATATATACTTTCAAAGGACATCCCAGAACAGCCTCCTCCTCAAGTGAATATTTCTGTAGATGATGTAGACTCACCACAGTATTTTCTGTTTATCTATAGCTGAAAAGAGGGTGTATTAAATTACTTGGTAGCAGCTAGGACAGACAGTTCCATTTTGTCTTTATTAAATCATATGTCGCTTAAACCGTTTGAGCAAAACAGTGAATAAAAGTTCAGAGCTCCTGCAAACTCCACTGACTTCAGCTGAGTTATATCACTTTCACCAGGGTTGAATTATTTGTGAAAGCAAACCCTTCAAAGCTGTTATTGTGGTAAAAGGAAAGGAATCCCACATTGTTTTATATATGATACTGTGTCTGGTTTTTTCTACTTCAAGTCCTATTCTTTACAAAAGTCTTCAGTTTAATTGGCTTCAAAGAAGAATTTGCCCACATTTAAGTTATCAAAACCTTAAGCAGAGCAGATAGGAGTAAAGCCAATTATTTGTACTTTATTTTTAGTGGACCAAAATGTTCACAATATAAAAGGCACAAAGATTAACCCAAACTCTCTAACATTTTACCATCTCAAAAAAACAAGATAAGGACTTTGAAAAGCATCCAAGTAATAAATTCAGGGAAACAAACACGCAGTTTCATAAGTTTATTACAAAGAAATGCAAAAGGTGATGGGCACAGATGAAGCTGGAAAAACTTTAGCAGCCTTTTGCGTTTGTGGACTTTAAAAAATAAAGTGGTCAGACGTAAGAAGATGATGATGCTGAAACCTGGTGAGGTGCTGGGGGAAGGGTAAAAGAGGGGTGGGAAATGGAATGTTCCCAGCCTCCTGCCTCGTGTTGGCAAGCAATATGCAAAGCCAATGATTTAACCCTATTTGGATAAAACAAACACTAAGAGTATGTAGACTTGAGTGTCCTGAATGAAGCTGCAGAGGACCCAAGCTCAATGGGCTGCTGGGCAAGGCTGTGATGATCATCCTTGCCCCAGAGAAGGAGCCAAGCTCCGTTTCCATGCAGCTGGGGCAGAGCCCCAAGTGTGGAAGACTATGCAATGCCCATGGAGTAGAGGTACTGGAGAGACAGTCCACCCATGAAGGGCTGTACCCTTGCTAGCCCCACTGGTGCGGCAGATGAAGAGTGTGCCTCTGTGAAATGCAACTACCATTTTCAGGCACAAATCTAGTTACAAATGTAAACATCCTGAAGTTTATTAAGATCTTCGTCAGCAGATCTGTTGCTAGGTTTTGTTCATAATCATAGCTGCTATGTTTTTGGGGTAGGGGGTTTAACTTTTAATCCTCTATAGCCTTGCACGTTTTGCTGAAAAAAAAGAGATGATTCTAATACTTCTGAATACTGATAGAGCCGTTTACAAATGTTGAATATGCTATTCTTTTGCAAATCCACTGGAGACCTAATTTAATCTAATGCACTCACCAGGAAAAAGAGATTCAGCTTTACTCTGAAATTTCTGGTTGTATCATCTCAGGCCTCACAGAAAGTAATGCTCTAGAAATCAGCATTTTTGACATGGTAATGAATGACAGATAGGAATAGTTTTAAGCATAATGCTTACTCCCAAGGTGCCACATTTGCAGTCACTTTTCAGAGTAGAATTATGTTTTACTTTTTTTTTTTTTTGTGTGTGTGTGTATGTGTGTTGGAATTTTCTTTTTCCGATTTTCCCTTGAATCACAGATCTCTACATTCATTTCATGTAATGAAACAGAAGAAATCAGACCTTTCGCTGTTTCTTTCTTGCAGCATTTTGGTGTACTTCTTGCTGCCTCTAAAAATCTGGCCATGAGATGCATAGGTAGACAAAGGAGCTGTGCCTTTTTTCCTGTGGTTGCAACCAACGAATGACAAAGGATGTTTCTTTTTTACTCTGCTTTCTACTCCTTCTCCCTTATTCTTTTGTCATGTTCACATTTATTTTGGGAAGTAACTAGATGGAAGAGCTTGAAATGAAGGACCTATTCAGACCCAAGTGACGCATCACTTAACATAGCATCATATTTTCCTATAAATTTATATTTAGCCTCTGTACTTGAATATTCACTTCAGTTATATGGGTAGCACAAACTGACAAAGGTGTTAACTGATTGATTGGTGCAGCAAAGTAACTTCCATTTCATTTGTGTCCTCCACCAGCTTTACATTTTCCATGCAGAAGGGCTGCCAATTCTCACACCTAACGGGTGAGTCCTTCTATTTTGTCTTGCTTGAGCAAAATTCCATTGGCGTTTCCAAACTGATGCTTGCACCCAGGCATTTCCTAGTTCACTGGGCAACATACTGGAAGGTGAATGAAATCCCGCATGGCACAGTCTCACTTACCAATTATTCTTGGAGTTGCTTTTCATAACCTTTCCAGGCAGTCCCAGCCTACTTGACTGTCATAGCCTTCTGACTGCACTGTTTCATCTCCGTTTAGTTCCTACAGTTCTTCTTACAGCAACAGCGATGGCAAAGAAATGTAGTTTCCCTCCTTTGACATATCTCCAATCTTATTAGGATCTCCTGCATGAGTTATTTCCAGGCCCTGCTGCAAGCAGAGTGTTTTGGATAATGCTTTCACAATCAAAGTTATCCAATGCAAATTCTGGAAGTATTCGGTATTACCTGCACCTGAGGTGCTTTAGAGCTGACAGATGAAAATATAAACCAAATACTGTGATGCAGTTGAGGAAAATGATGGCTCCAAAGAAAGAGCAGTATATTCTGTCTGTTCTGGTTCTTTTTTGCAGTGCTAAGTGGTACGGTTTTGGAGTAGGCATGGTTCTTCACTGGTTGTCCATGGCTATGGCATATGGCCACAGATTATTAACTTAGAATCTCTGTGGTTGCTGCTTGTTAAATTAATTTTCCATCACAACAGCTCAGCTGTTCTGGGGATGTGCCTGTGTATCCCATCACAGCTTTATGTTGCAGTGACAGCAGGGAAGGCATGCTTCGGGCTCACCACTGCACCATCCACTCAGCTTTTACTCATTGATCTGGGGAGAAGAAATAGGGCCAGTCAGTCAGGGGAGGGATGCAGTGGGCCAGAGTGCTTGTAATTTTGTCTGCCCCAGTCAGAGAAATCCGAGATACAAAACTGTAGGGTGCAAAGACTTACAAAACAGACTTTGGCAGTGCCTGGAAAAGCTGGAGAGGCTGATACATGACTACGCTAGGCTGTAGCCTGAAGTGGTTTTAAAGTATTGAGGGAATTAAGAGGTGGAAAACACGTTTCCAGATTTTTTTATAATATCTAAGAAGCACAGGGTAAGAATATCGCTTCTTTTATCCTCCATTTTGGTCTTTTGTTCTGTGCACTGAAAGGCAACTTTTACCCAAAATTACCAGCCCTGCACATGGTCTTTTCCAAGCATGAACTCTTATGGTGACTGTAACATTGTACCATTTATGCATTCAAAAATTATTTCTAAAATAGATTTTCCATGTGCAAAATCAATCATTTGTTTAGCCAGGTGTGAGAATCTATCAGCTGTGCACACAGGTGTCAATGCTTGAAAAATGTTCCAGTTTCCTCCTTCATACAGAGTTTGTGCAGGGGCCTGTGTCACTTAAGTCTCTCTTAGGCTGCATTTTGAGGATTTAAGTGGAATTTGAATGGTACTTTCTGTGCTGAAGGCCGTCTGCATAGGGCAAATGCTTCACAAAGCCAATGCACAGATGGGCAAATTTGGCGGCCCCGTAAGTGAGGCTGGGCTTGAGGCCCAAATCGATAATCTTGCCCCAGATGTGTCTCCTAAAATGTGTCTAGCTCTTGTCAGGCTCATTAGAGAGGGGTGGGTTTTGGCTGGTTTGTCTTTTTTTGAGTGAAAACATAGCATTTCTCAGTGTATCAATGTTCCCAAACTCAAGTATTTAATAACCTCTGCTATCTAATACCTGACTTGGCTTTGCATTAGAAACAATTGCTTGCAAAGTGTTTATCTACTGAGTGAGAATGATTAAAAGAAAATATAAAGTTATTCATATACTATTTTGGGGCAACAAAATGACCTTGCTGCTATTTAAAATATTTCTGTATAATTTATATTAGCTATAATACCATCAATAAGGCTGCTTGAAAATTAAGTGTCATTCTTGGCTTGAGACACTGGGTGTGCTGTGGGACTGAATGCCATGTGCCAAAAAAAAAATTAAAACCAAAACCATGGTCAAGTAGCTAAATTTATGGAGAGAGCAAGTAACACGGGCCTGAACAACACAGCTATTTTGGACGAACAGCAATGCCTCCATCTGGGAAAACCTTAAAGTTCCCCTCAAACCTAATTGCTGGTAAGCCAAGGTGGGTGGAAGGGCAGCAAGCTGGTGAAGCTGTAGCTGGTGGTGATGCTGTTGTCCTCTAGCTAGGCAAAGCAGGGGATGCTGGAAAGATCTGGGAAGTGGATGGCAATTTGCTGTTATTTATGTCCCTAAGCGTAGAAATACAGTGGTCATTTCCCCTCTAAAAGGAGGCTAAAACACCCAGCTCAGTCTATTACTCATTTTTTTGGTGAAAGTCTCTCTTTACCCAGGTAGCTTTTGCCTCTGCTTCTTTCTATGCAAGTAAGTTTTCCTCCAACATGGATGACATTAAGTCTGCCGTGCCAGAGGAGGCCCCTCTAAGGCATTAATTCTTCCTTATCTCTGCTGGAAATCCCTCCCCTGTTACATCCCAGGAGAACATTTTGCCTTTTTCACAGCTGCATCACACAGATGGTTTCACGATCGCCCTGCGCTCTGCTAAGACGATGTGAATATTGTGGGATTTGGCAGTACTTCCTGGCTTCTGGGTCCAAGTGCAGGTCCTGGACACATCCCAGCTCTGTGCTGGGATGGGATCTGGATGTGCACTTGTGGCCTTTTCCTCCTACCTGTCCATACCATACTTTCCGTGGAACTAAATGCAGAAATGCTGGCCAAAAGAGAGACTCAGTACAATACATTCTGGCCAGGTCCCCTGTCTAGATAATCAGTGAACAGGATCCTGGAAAACACTGCAGCTTGTATCAGTCGTTTAGACACAGCCATATATACCGTACCTTTTTTTATGTTTCCTCAGGTGTTTAGAACAGACTCCACTCTTCTTAACTGATCCTATTTGACATTTCCTTTTCTCTCTCACTACACCTGCACAACAAGAATATGTTGCCATTGTTTTTTCTACAGAGCAGCAAAATCTTATCTTTATCTATCTATCTATCTATCTATCTGTATCTCCTGGGTTTTCCCTACTCTGAGGTCTGTGACCTTCTCTTGTCTGAGACTTCCTGAACAACCATCTGCAAAAATTATTCTTCATACCTTTGTGTAACCAGTTTGCTCCACATTTTGAATCTACCACTCTTTCTTCACACACTATCAAATTTCAGCTACTTCTGTTGCTCAGTATGAAATCTAGACTAATGTTGTATAGCTGACTCCCTTGTACAGTAACCTCTTTGTAATCCTCTTCAGGTGACAGCCTCCTTGAAATGATTTCTAAATCCAGTCCAGGAATCACTAATTCCCCTCTCTTTTAAGAACATCAACAGAAATTCTTTTTAGTATCTTCAAAAACAGAAACAATGAAGACACCAGGAAGTACAGTGGTGCTGTTAAAATGTTCATGTGCTCAATCAGAAAATTGATCTGCTCTTTGAGCTGATCCATTTACACACTTCGTGTCAAGTCTAAAATTAAGATATAAATCCTTTGAGAGAGATTTATTGCATTATATTTGGATGTGAGATGTTTGGTTTCCAAAGGACCATTCTAACAGGCATACCTAATCACTTATAAAAGTCTGCTGCTAATGACAGTTGTTTTCTTGCAGACTTATTCCATCAAGCCACCATTCTGGGTTGTTTTCTTTTTTTCCAGTCTCAGAAACAGTCTGGGTTTGTAGCTTTGCAGTTGTGTGCATTTTTGCTGAGTTGGTGAGGCTCTTTAACTTTTAAGTATACGCTAAAGACCCATGACACTAAGATTTATGGCACAAGCCAATAAAAAAATACCTCTGGCGGTATGCAAAATATTCAGAGGACTTAGGAAAATAATAGCCTCTATCTGTAAGTACCAAACTGCTATTAAGAATTCCCTCAAAGAAAGCTTTAATTTAAAAAGTAGTATTGTGTTTTACCTTCAGAAACAGTCTGAGGAATATTTTTCTCTTGCGTTCCCATATTTGCTATGATAAACACTTGCGAAATGCTACAGGAGAATTTCCAGAACACTTCAGACATATGGAAATAAGATAGCATGTAAAAATCTCATGCAAAAGCTGTGGACTCATGGCATCACCAACCCACTCAGACACTCGAGAGTAATATAAGATCTGAGCTGTGCTGTCATGACATCAGAGTTTCTTCCATTAGCCAGAGCCCCTCAGGACACTTCTCTAAAACTTTCTCTCATGTGAGTGAACGTACAGATTACCAATACCCTGCAAAAAGATCTTGTATCAAAACTCCCATTAAAGTCAATGGGAGGCCTGTGGCTAACCTGTCCATACAACACACTTAAACTCTAGGGCTGAACGGCTAACTGCTTAATATTATACATGTAGATCTTTTAAGAACATTTTTTTAAACAAAGCAACAATATTTTGCTGGGAACATGAAAACCTCAACACACTAGGCTTTTTCTTTCTCTTTCAATGGTCCTTCCTGGATCAAGCAGGCAACACTAGAGGGGTCTCAAGCTCACACTGCTTGAAGGGCTAAATTGCCCTGGGGGAGAGAAAACAGAATCCAGCTACAAAGTTTTGGTCTCCATCCCAGATACTTAGTCTATTAAATGAGTCAGGAGGTTACGACTAAAAAGAAATAAGCCCCACAGCAGAAGTGCATTTTGCAAGCTGCTCTCTGGAAAGATGCTGACGCGGAGTCAGACTGCTAGTGTCAGGAGGTGTACTGATTCCTATTGAAATAGATGGGTAGGGGAAGGAGGTGGAGAACAGACATTTGCAGGCTTTTTGAAGAGGGCAAAAGTCATTCTTTTCTACACCTTCAGATACTCATTTCCCCACCCCCAAACACAGTTTCAGCAAGACGTGACTTCAGGCAATAACGTCTTTCTAATCACAGGGGCTATTGAGTTTCTGTGTGACATGGCTGAGGAGCGTGGGAGGTCTAGCATCTGGGAGCAGAGGTCTAGGAGCCATTCAGTCCCTCTGTCACTTAGGGCAAGTTACTTGACCTTTCTGCGTGCTCTCTAGAGCCATGTCAGATAAAGAAAGTGGCTTGACACCAGAATTTCATGCAATACTAGAAACCTAACCTGAAATAAACTTCCTTCAGTTCACTGAAGAGGTCATCTGTATAATCTTGAACTGTCACCCATGTCAGCTGGTGAAAAGCTGGAAAAGTCATCAGTTCACCTTCCAAAGTCTGTCCTATCTTTACATTTTCAAGGAAAATGAAATGTTTATATGACACAAGCAGCGTTTGTGGGCACAGAACAGGTGGCTGAATTGTGACTCAGCATTTGTAATTGCTGTAATTCTCGGTCATTAAAATCTGGTGACCTACAGCCATGTAAGTCTGAAATTAGATGTTGTTTCTGAAAGCACAGGCTTGAGTAAATTTTTCAGATTAAATAATAATTTTTGAAGTTGGAAAAAACTACTTAATCAAGAAGCCTTCTCCTTCCAGTTCACTCAGTCATTATTGGACTGCATCAGCAAATAGTAAAACTACTCTGTAACAAAGTATTTGACTATTTGAATAGTTCATAGGCATAAAAGCATAGCAGTTCTTGTTTCTCTTTGCTTGCTTTGGTAGTACAGAAAAATCATAAAATTCCTCAAATGTAGTTTCTGCTTGCAGTGCTTTCAGTCAGACTGAAAGTGTGGATATTTACACACTGGAGCTTGTAGCTGAAAGTGCTCAAACAAATTGAGGCCACTGAGTGGGTAGAAATGACTCTTGTGATTTCATCGACATCTTTGTGAAAAAGGAAAGGATATTAGAGTTTTTCACCCTGAACTACCAAGTGCTGATTTAAATGGAGAAAAAAAAAATAATAAAAAGGATTAAAGAATTTCCAAAGAGAAAAGGGAAATTCACTAAATCTTTGGAATGAGGAAATAAAGAATGTTTCCTGAGGTCTATACTAGATACACTGCTCACTTTAAAGGTCATTTTCTCTTATTATTCACACAAAATCATAGAATGTTTAGGATTGGAAAGGACCTTAAGATCATCTAGTTCCAACCCCCCTGCCATAGGCAGGGACGCCTCACATTTGACCATGTCACCCAAGGCCTTGAAAACTGGATGAAGAATTTACCTCACTTCTTTGGGCAACCTCTTCCAGTGCCTCCTCACCCTCACAGT
>JANHGB010001337.1:0-30844 GCA_026283785.1 Coracopsis vasa | reverse complement strand
TGTTCAAGGCCAGGTTGGACAGAGCCTTGGGTGACATGGTTTAGCGTGAGGTGTCCCTGCCCATGGCAGGGGGGTTGAAACTAGATGATGTTAAGATACTTTCCAACCCTAACTATTCTATGATCCTATGATTCTAATACGATCTTGCAGGAGTTTGGGTGGAAGTAGAAAGCTGAATTTTCAAAAGCAGAGTAATCAGGTTTCAAGGTTATAACAGAAATTAATTTAATCTGACCTTTTGCATAAGAAGAGTTTATACATATTTATTCTTTATGCTTTTATCCTATGTAGGGAAGGCCTGATTCATCTGCATTTAAAGCAGGCCTACACTGATTAAGCTGTTTGCATAAGCATTTCTATTCAGCACATGGATTTCTCTTAGGAAAGTGCATATGTACTATATAGTCTCATTAAAAGAGAGAAGAAACAGCAACAGCAGCTCTTTCAGATCAGCGACTGTCAGGAAGCAGCATGTTGTGGACCTGATGATCACAAGGTGAGTGTTCTTCCCTGTCTGTTATACAAGGCTGAAGTAGATTTACTCCAGTCTTCCTCACTAGCTGTGCATAAAGCTTATCAGTGACTGAGATCATCTCAAAAAGATGTGCAAAACCAAGAGGGAAACTATTAGCGTGGCAGTGAGCACGCCAAAGGTGCAACAGGGGCCAGATGTATTGTGTGTTGAAAAAGAGGCCCACAAATGGTGGTGATATGCCGTGGGTCACAACTCCTTGCCCTTGCTAGTGCTGTTACCTTAACCAAGACAAAACAGGAGCAAGAAGTAAAGATGAGCTCATAGTGGGATGTAATCTGGAATCTTGCAAATTCTGGAAATGGGTGAACAGATTCAGCTCTTCAGATTAGAAGAGGATGAATTAGGAAGAGGATGTAATGAGAGCAAGCAGCCAGTGAGTCCCTCCAGCACAGAATAATGGCACTGGTCTACAGCAGAGCTATCATCCAAGGAATCTTGCCAGTACCTGTAGCCTCCTAAATCCAGTTCAAGGTTGAGAAACCAGAATGGGCTCAGAAAAGGGCTTCCAAGATGCTGAGAGGCCCAAACACATGGCTTCTGAGGAGAGGCTGAGAGTTAATTTGCAAAGAAGAGATCAAGTGACAGTCCAAGAGTTGTCTGCAGGTGTTGAAAAGGAAGTTACAAGTACATCAGGAACAACAACTCCTCCATGGAATAAAAGGGTGATATAATAAAATTTAACAGCAAGAAGTTGCAGCTTGGAATGTTCAAATTTGGAGTTTTTTTCTTTAGAAAAAGTTACAGCAGTTGAAAAGTAATTCAGAATAGTTGTAGTATCTATGTCCATCACTAGATAATTTCAATAGTCAGCAAGACAAAGACACGGCTGACCTTAACATGATGCTCGTGATAATCCTGCTTTGAACAAGAATTAGATTGGGACTCTTCCAATTGTTCCTTCTGTCACTTCTAACATGTTTGGATAGATGGATAGCTGTCATAAAAGGCTGAGAAAATTGCTTAGAATGAATGCATGAACATGATGTACTACTCCTGGATAAATGCAACAGCAATGTTGAATATATTTGTGAATGCACATCTGCACTGACTTCACAGTCTCTGGAGCAAACGTTATCAACTGAATATTCACTGTGGCAAGAAGCTCCATGTGTGGCTATATGTAGCACTCGTAAACGTACTGAGAGCTTTTAGCTTATTTCGGAATGAGCTGGACCAGGCCTATAAAACATTTGAAGTACAAATAATTAATAATAATATTTTTAAGCACAAATAATAATAAATAATTATAATTTTCTTTAAAAGGTCATATCCCTCACTTCTGTCATTTTGAAGAGACGCTAATTGCCTGCACAAAATTTCTTTCCTAAAATTTCCTATTCTGAGCAACTAGGATGGAAGGATGGAAGGACAAAAGGATGGAAGGACAGGAAGGACAGGAAGGATAGAAAGGACAGACGGAAGGACAGAAGGAAGGAAGGAAGGAAGTTAAGTTACAACTGGTAGCATATGTTGATGATACAGGGAAAGCATGCTGAAACATTGAGCACAGCAGACTGCAGTAAACTACCGTGAATTGAGTACAACGTCTACCCCGAATCAGCAAAATATCTTCTGTCTATCACAAAGCCTGAATTAACTAAGGGATCTGTATTTGAGCTTTGCACTGAGGATTCATAAAGGATCAGCTTCAACTCTGGAAGAAGTTCTGTTGGGTCAGTTAATCAAAACTTCACACCTCACACATAAAATGCAGCCTGAGGGACTGGATTTGTACAAATTAGTCGTGGTTTAGCACCAGTAGGCAGCTGAGCAACACACAGGTGCTTGCTCACACTCCCTATCAGTGGGATAGGGGAGAGAATAGGAAAGGTGTAAGTGTGAAAACTTGTGTGTTGGGATAAAGACAGTTTAATAAGTAAAAAATAAACAGAAGGAAAAAAACAATAAAGAGAGGAAAAGAAACAAACAAAAAACCCACCCAAAAACAAGGGATGCAAAAAAACCCCAATTGCTAATCACCAGCTGACTGATGCCCAGCCATTGCCCATTGCCCATTGCCTGAGAAATGGCATCCCTGGCCAATCTCCACCCCACACGTGTAACTTTATTGCTGAGCATGATACTATAAGGCATTGGAATACCCATTGGGTCAGCTGGGGTCAGCTTTCCCTACACAGTCCCCTGCCAACTCCTTGTGCACCCTCAGCCTACTAGCTGGTGGGGTGGGGTGAGGAGAGGAGCAGAAAATGTCTTGTTGCTGTGTAATCACTGCTCAGTGATAAAAGAACCCATCCCTGTGTTATCAACACTGTTCTCATCATGAAACAAAAACGTAGCCCCATACAAGCTACTATGATGAAATTTAGATGTATCCCAGTCAAAATCAAAAACCACTGACAGTACGTCAGAAGATGGTGGAAAGTAACTGCCTTGTTTGAATAGTCAGAAAGTTTTGTGGCTTTGCATGATGTCAAGGACAGGGAATAAGAATAGGAGGGATAGGCATTCATGGAAGACCCAGGCAAAAGGAAAGCAGGAGGCATAGACAGATCATGGAAAGCAGGCCAGGCAAATTTGGGAATGTCTGGGCAAAGTAGAACAGTAGCTTAGGGCAATTTAGTCTATTCAAAGTACAGTGTATTAGGGGAACCATGAACAAACAGAGCAAAAGGCACAATCTTACTGTGGTCACATCCGATCCTAAAGGCAAAACCAAACCAGAGAAAAGCAAGCTGTTTTTTCACTTCAGTGATTATCTATGCACACAGTTGTGCTATATTTAATGAATCTCCTGAGGCTGTGGTACTACAGCTTGCCGTAAAGCAATTATATTGAACAGCTGAACTCTGTCTCCAACACACCTGAATTTATACTGACTTATATGTGAAAATAGTTCAATAATTAAATACACACTACAAATATGGGGAAGAGCATAAATAAATATTAAAGTGTGAGCTAGAAATGGTCAATAACTTAACAACATTCAACATCAAAATTGCTGAGCATATGTATCAAAATAAAGCAAAATAGTCTGTAAGAGTTCTCCATGGACATGACCTTTAGCATCTAAATGACCAGCTGGAGTGAAATATGTTAAGCTGATGTTAATTTTTAAATGGAAATTTAAGTCCACAAAGAAACTAATCATTCAGCAAGCCTGACATGTATTGGCATGCTGAGACTGCCGAAGAAGTGCCCCATGACTATTCATTACATATTAAATTTCATGGGATACTTGCATAAACCTTCACAAGGGTCTAACCTTCTTATTAGAAGTTCTCACCTTTTTCCTACACCACCACTTAGCTATTTCAAATTCAGAGGTAGAAGAGAGGTTTTTTTAACATGCAGAAAGCACCAGAAGAATGTACAAATTCTAATGAAAGCTTTGGCTTGAATTCCTAGTTTCTACATCATCTTGTAATAACTTTCTCAAGCACAGTTCTTCTCCGGCAAGGGAAGAGTGAAGAGGATCAGTGGATATTTATGAAGTGCTTTGAAGTGAAATAGCACGCAGTATTCCTGTTAATAATTTCCAAAGCTCTGTGCTGAGGTTTCAAGCCTTTAGAACACATTCCTTTAAAGCTGAACTTTTTCAACTTCCTCTATTGTCAGTGGACAGACCTGATTTTGAAAACAAATGAACAATTTAATTGAAGACAAAATGGGCATAGATTGGAGGCTGGAAAAAGACACAAATTTTAAAGGAGCCTGATTAGTCTCTTCAGTGTTTGCTTTTGATCAAGGTCAAAAGTAAGTATGCATAAAAGAAGAGCTAATAATTAAGGATGTCATCCAGTCCATAGATGCTGGGCCTCTGCTACTTGTCTACATCTTAGACACCTGGAAAATGAGATTTAAATTAAGTGCTCTGATCAGGGAAGAGAGGTAATAACCACCAAAACAGAAAATGGGATCACTCCTGCAGACTTTCAGTAGTAGCTACCTCTTTTCATTAACTACACAGAGAAATGAACACTTTCATTTTAGTAGAACAGATACGTTTTGTAAGTATTTTTTAAGGACAAATTAGGTGATGAGCTTAGACCTATCCTCAAAGTAGAAACTTCTCCAGAGGTTTCTCTAGGTTTTACTTAGGTTAGCATTCAAATACTATCTGGAGATTTAAAACCATCCCCTTGAAAATCCCTCCTTTGCTCCTTTGTCCAAGTTCTTGAAAAACTGCCTTATTTTTTGTGAATGTGCTCCCATAGATACATCATGCCAAGAGGAGCTTGTGCAGTTTGAAGGAAAATCCTTGTAGCAACACTGATAGAGTACTTAAATGTATTTTAAAGGGCTTTATGTGAAAGGTCAGTATATTAGAATCCCAAAGGTTGAGACAGAAACAAAGATGCTAACTATGCAGTTATTTTGTTATTTGTTGTGAAAGTAATTCTTAACAAATATTTTTCTATATATAAATAAAAAAAATTCTGAAAATAAGTCCATGTTGATTGTTACAATTTGAAGAAATCTAACCACTTAGATGTTATTTATATTGTAATGAAGATTTCTTTGCAGCATAATCTACACAATTAGAGTGGAATTACAGTATTGAGAGTCATTATCAAGGCAACATCCCATTAAAAAGAATAAGAGAAGAAAAAGGGATGGAAACTATTCTGAGAACCTTAGAATGAATGCTCGGCTAGGCTGTTACTGCCAATATTTTCCACAATGTTCTGCCAGCATAAGGAAGATAAAATGTGTGTCTCGATTTTTCACAAGAGTGACACCTCCCAGATATTTCTGAGGCTCCATAGAAGCCCTGCCATACCCCACAAGGAGCAAGTTGTGTGGACCTAATCCAACTCCATGTACAATCCAACTCCAATTCTGAACTCAGACTCTGAGTTATGGAAGAATATTATATGTAAAGGAACATAGAAACCTTTAGATGCATTTATCCATTGGTCAGAGTGCTGGTGTCACTATAGAATGTGAAAGCGAACATACCAAAAGGCCCACCAACTTCTGCAACAACATAAAAGAGACCTTTTCACATTCTCCTTCTTTCTCAATCGTGTAAACAAAAGGCTTGGAATGCTGTCTAATAGACAATACAAGGCAAGGAACCACCAATCTGAGCAGCTACACTGGTATGCTGTCAGACTCAGTGTACTCAAGACTTAAAAAGCTGGAGTGAGACCTTGAAGTAAGACACTTTGTATAGACCATATATGCAAATACATGTACATAGATTAGGCATCTATATAGGTGTAAACTAACTTTTCTCTTAAATTTTGTCAAATTTTCTGTTAGCAGACTCCTGAATACTTTCTGAAAGAGGAGCGGGCTCTCATACAGCACACTGAAGCTTGCTGATGGAGATTGATTTCTTTCGTTTTTCACATACTCCTTAGAAAATGATGTCTGCGACTCAAAACCATTGCACTATATAACAGCTTAACTGACATGTACCATTATATTTAAAATTCTGTAAACAATTTACCAAGGAAGAAGTAAGTTGTGATATATAAGTGACATATAAACACTAATATGTTGAGGCTGAAAAGTGATAAAGGTTTCCCAAGTGAGAAGTGGGATCCAGAAGTTCTTGATTCTTGACAGGTTTATTTGTTAACTGGGTAAATCTGGCATTTAGCTTTAAACTGTCAATCTATAAAAGGGAAAAAATGATAAAATACTATCTATTATTTAATTCAAGTGATGATGATGATGAATTCAAGTACTGAGGTAATATTTAATGTTTTAAAAAGTTGTCAATATTTAAATACACCAGGTAACTGTTTCTACATAATTTCTGCCTCTCAAAGGGACAGATGATTTTTAGGTACAATATAACTTCCTGTAAGGGTGATCTTAATCTTACCCGTTTGGATACTCTTTCTTTCTCCTTCCTATATTAAAAACATGTCTATATTATCAAACCAGCCTTGTTCTTTAGCAAGCCTTATTAGTCTGTTACCAACTCTTTTCTTGAACTAATTTATGTAAGTTTTCCACTTTTCTTCTTTTGAAAAAGCAAAAAAAGGGTTTACTTTTTGCACGTGCAAATATTTTCCTGTGGTTGTGAGCTTTTTCTTTTCATTTTTCAAATCTCTTACTTCATAAATCTCCTCTATCTTCATCTTAATTTACTAATAAGAGCCTTGACACCCGCCCTTGTCATTTTTCAATAGTTCTTGTCACAAGTTATAGAGGGCTGTTTGCTTGTGGTTTTAAACAAATTATCAAAAAATTGCTTTACTTCCAAACATAAATAATTGTGAAGAATAATTCATTTTTTCTTTTTTTTGGAAAAACTGCTGTGATATTGAAAATCTATCAAAATGTTATGAAAAGATATAGAAAGTTATTGAAATAGCTTTTGAATAGCACTTTGATAAGATTTTAATTTAAAAAATAATGAAAAATTGGAAAGAAACTAAAAATGTGAAAAATGAGTTCTTTTCGAAGCCCTTAAAAACAATTTAGATATCTTTGCATGAATAAAGTTTTGAATGTTTCAACCAGCTGTAACCATACAATAATCAGGACTGTATATAGCACTACAAATGGGCATTAGTAAAACATTAATACAGTATTGCAGAGGAGCCTAAGAAGAGATCCTTATATATTTTAACCTTTCCACAACCCTTAGCACTTTATTTCCACAGCCTATATTCCTCTGATTGTTTATTTTAAAGGTATTACTGGCTAGATTTTGAATTTCATATCAGAGTTATGAATCTTAAAAACATTAAGATTTCTTGGGGTAAATGTACTTAGATACAAATGGAAAAGTAAAAATTGTTCCTCTAAGGTTATAACGAGCACAATAATGATCCTCTATAAATGTAAATGGCAGAAATGTTAACAGATGCCACTGATACTTTACATGTAATTCAGTAAACTCCTCTTGCTTTGGCAGCTTCTAACTTGAACAAAAATCTTCCCAACTTAAAGTTGGGGGGGGTTAAAATCAGATACCAAGATTTCTTCATTCTGTGTTAAATATCTCACTTCTTTGCATTATTTGAATGTATACATCTTGAAAATTATTACTAGAAATGGAATCATCCAAATACTTTCTTTTAACAAAAGGAAACATTGAAACTTTCGTAAATGTTTTTCAGACTTCTCAGTTCATCACAAAGGAGGTTTTAACCTGAGTTCATATATGCTCGCTTCATCGTCTGCTAATTACCCCAAAAGTGCTACAAGTGTACAGCTTTGTTAACATGTAAATAAGCATTAAATCAAGGACAGCCAATTTTCTGGGTTAATATTCAGAAGAAATAGGAAACACATTGGTCCAATCAGGTTTAGAGAATTAGCCTTCTTATTTTGATCCTGTACTTCAGAAGCAGCTCATGTCATTATGTGGACAAAGGACATACAAACTGAAGAGGAGTATTTACTTCTTCCAAAAGCACCAATATTTGGAAGCTTGAATGCCTTAAAGCCATAGCACTTTATTCTCTGGAACAGAAATGAAAATGGAGAGCTTGAAAGTCCCACCTGATCTCATCTCTAACACTGCACTGTTGGCTAAGGGATTCTCCTCCACTCAGTGAAAAGGTTTGCCTCCGTTACCCAGAACTTCAGGCACTATTTGAAGTAGTTCAGTCCTGCCACAAGGAAAAACTTCTCCAGGAAAAGTTCAGAGTCCAGCACGGCAATGTGGGCAGCCCGGCCTATCAACGTGTTGGCGGTATTTGGCAGAGCATGGAACACGTTGTGTCTGATCAAAGTGCAGTCCTTCGCACCAATCAAAGGCTGGAGCAGATTGTTAATCATTTCTGCATAAACAGGACCTGCAAAAGAGTTTAGATGTCACACCTACACGCAAAAGCTGCCATATACCCTCTTTCCTTCCAATATTGTTTAATTATAGTCATAATGAGAAGGAAAATGGAAGCAAGGCCAAAGTGCAAGAGGTAACAGTCCACTTCAGAGATTTGCCAAGTGTCAGGCATTAATCTAATGGAGGCACTGACCATCTGAAGAGTCTGTTGAAGTTGCTAGCATGAAGGGTGGGATAATCCTCAGCGTTTAAGTTCCTTTCCTCTATGGTAGAAAGGAATACTATTGTTTCCTTCAGGAAAGAGTGTTGGAGTCATGCTGCCTGTGAATTCAGACGCAAAAGGGTCTGGCAAGACATTAGGGTTTCTCTGGGAGTCTAATGCAGGGTGGACATCACACACAGAGTTAAGGAGTTTACAGGGCAGAAACAATGGCTCAAGAAACTTGCACTCATAAATGATCTACACTGAATGTAGATCTAGGTAAGTCAAACATCTCCCTGAGAAACAATCACTGGAAGAGAGAGTTAGAGAATTATCTTTTAATGCATATTCGAGGTAGGATAGAAAAAGCTGCAATTTAGGTAAGATATGTGAAGGCAACCATGTTTATTGTTAGGCCTGGATGTGTCTTGCTGCTTCCAAAGAGTACCTCCATTTCTAGGTAGTTGCACATGTGAAGTAGGTATGAAATTACATTGAGCGTGATTTCTGGAAGTGGTGTCAAACTCAAGCCATGAAACTTTTTAGAAATAAGGGAGACTGCTAATACCAGAGGCAATACCCAGGACAATACACAGCCTGAGTTCACAAGAGGGTTAGGCCTCTGATGGCAGAAGTCCTGATATGTTTTACAGATATTACAAAGCAAGATGATTTAAAATCTGTCCCTCAATTTGCCTCACCCTCATCCAAATGCTATTGAAAACAAAGGGAACACTCCCTGACTTGAGATGTGCTGAGAGAGATTTCATTATGTGGAACAAAGCTGAGACAATACTAGTAAATCAGTAGACTACAGAAAAACATTGTCAAGAGATAGTTCTATTATCATCACTTTCAAAAAAATGAATAAGAAGGAAGAGGAAGAAGCAGTAAGAAACCTTTGATTACGACCTGAATGAAATTTGTTTTCATCAAAGAGCTTCTTAAAAAGCTTCTTTTATTGATATCAGTAATTTCCTGAGGGAAGAGAACACTTTCTTCCTTATCAAATAAACATTTGAGTTTTCATCATGCTGATGAGCAACTCTTCTAATGCAATAACCTCAGTTACAGAGAAACACAATTCCTCAACAGTTTTGTAAATAGAAAAAGGATCTTAAACATACCTGCATGTCTGTCCTTAAGTGCATTTTTGCACATTTCTATTCTTGCTGAATGAAAGGGTACGTATCTGTCTTGGGGTGAGGCCACTAGCACGACATTTTTAAAATACTGAAGACCTGTGTCAAATGCATTAAACACATTTATCACAAAGATGCACAGCAATGAAAATACAAACAGTGTCAGCAAGACTACTTCATGTTCAAACACCTTTGAAACTCTACAGTGCAAAATCGATGAAAATTAAAACATGCAACACGAGCTTAAAAAGATTTGTAATAGCTTAATCCCATTTCTGCTGCTTCTGCAAACTGTTTGTGACTTATGAACATCCATACAGGTTAATTGTATGTAAACAGAAAACTTAAGAACTGTTTCTGTTCTACAGAAGAGTTTGATTAAAACCTTAATCATACAAACACTTATGCCTCTAAACATTGGAAACACATCTACAGCCTACTATGGTCAATGAAGGGTTTTGGATAAATAAACATCCACAGGAATGGGGATGAAATCCAAAATCAACACAATAAAATAGTACAATTTCCAAACAAAATAGAGAGAGGGAGAAGTACCAACTTCACTATGATGTCATGCTACTACATCACTGTTGAGAGAGCCTTGGGATCCAGCCCCTGCATTCAACAGCACCTTGATAAATGCACACTGCTGCACATGGATTGGAAACCAGGAATCCTCCCTCTTCTCTGGGGACAATGGGGCCCCTGAGGGACCATGGAAACAGGCTCCCTATTTGTCCTGTCTGTGATCTCTTGACTCTTCACCACCCACATGCAACAGAAAAGCAGGCAAATTGACACAGATTATCTAGTCTACTGGCCCAGAGGGTATCCTGAACACAAAGAGCTGTGGGTTTGATCTTCATGTTTTCCTCCCTGTTATGGGGAAGGTGTTCAGAACCAAGCCCTTTGATTTCTAGATTTTCTTAGAGGAGTTGACCATCACCACCACAAAGGAGTCCCAAAGAGTCCTGATCACTGCCTTTACTAAGCCTGGCTGAAGCTGTTTATCATTTTCTTGTGCAGTCATACCAACTGAGTTTGTGACCCCAGACTGAGGTAAAAGTCAGGAAATGAGACAGTGAGTGTTACCATAGCTAAAATCTAATGTGAAGGAGTTCAATAGGGATTAATGTTGATTTTTTTCTTTCAAGACAAGCACAAGGAGCAATTAAAGACTTTGAAAAGTACTAGGGACTTCTAGTTTAAGAAGAAAGTCAGAAATTGGTGGAGACTTAAAGACTTATCTGGGAAAGCTGGCACAATGCTGCTACTGATATTTCTCCCTCTATAGGGAGAAACCCTCAACTGAACTACTCAATTAATTTTGGGAGCAGGCTGCTAGATTAAGGACACCTCTATTTGGACTTAGCTTGCAAGCTCATATGTTCCCATCTGATCTTACCTACTTCGTATTTTTTTGCCTAGACGTCTACCTGGATGATTCAGACTTTACAGACAACCTTTTTCACATTCAAATTTCTGCTTTTGAAGGAACGCCTTCTTTTATAGCCTGTTAGATCTCCAGTCTACCAAGCTAACAAACAACTAATTCCTTTCACTCACAACACGTGCTTGGGGATACTTTGTTTGGGAATTGTGTAGACCTAATTTTATTTGAACTTGACAGTAGTAAAGCAGACATCAGCTATGCTTCACAGAAATCAGAGCCAGGGAAAGAAAGGGAAAATTCAATTAGGAAAATTTAGGTAATGTCAAGATACAGCATCTACCCAACATTGTTTGTCATGTAGTGTGTTCATAAAAGTATGAAACAGATCTATGTTTGTCAAACTAAGAATTACCAAGTCATATTCATCTTAAGATAGTCTTTGTTTCGTATTAGGAATGTACCAAAGTATGAGAAAAAAATAAAGTATCACGTACTGACCTCGTGATTACCTACTTAGCACCAGTTTCCTGACACCCCATATTAAAAATAACTCACAAAAGAAAACATTTATTTGAACAGAAGGATCATGCTTGTTTTCTTTTCTTTAGAAAAGCCTGTTTTATTTCATTTATTCATGACAGACCAAGGAAATGGTAAAAAGATCTCTATTAAGAGAGCATTTTTCCAGTGTGAGGCCATTCATCTCTCTCTGTAGTACAAAGGTGTCACAATAGACATGAATAAAATTTGTTTTTCGTCTCACAGAGTCATATTTCCTAGAGACAAGCAATGTTCAACTTACAAAAATAATAAAAAAGGAAAAAATGGCTTTCATCTGGTAGCATAAATTAAGCAATGGTGGCCTGTCAAGAGTAATATTTCTCTCATGCAGAATATAAAGTCAGGTGCATGTTTACTACAGCATAGAGGTCTTATTTGGTGTTAAAAGTCTGGCAAATATATTCACTGATAACTGGCATGGAAAAAAAGTACAGTTAAAATAGATTATAAATGCTAGATTTTAGAGCAGCCCTTCTTGAAAGCAAGAGTGCTTTAAAATCATTAGCAAAATGCAGATTTATTTTACTCCCTAGAGGACATGGCAATCCAGCAAAATCCTTTGGAATAGCCTTTGGTATTCACAGAGACTCATCAAGCCCTACTCACCCGTTTTTTGGCTGAGCTGATAGAGGAAACACTTGCGCAGATCCGCATTGTCCCTGAAGGTCAGTTGCAAAAGCGACCCTGACTTTTTCAATTTCTGCATGAGCCAAAGACCTGGAATGAAAATCAGCCCATATTTTTATCCTGTTTGCTAATTATCCACCAAGGGGATTAAAGATATGTGCCTACAGTAAGGTTAGCATGGTAATTCTATTTAAGTCTGGCTTCCTCTTGTATTTCTAAGCAACAGGAAGAAAAGTCTAAGGGCCTCTCTGGATACAGCTAATGGTTTTAAACTAAAAGAAGGTAGATTTAAACTAGATATAATTTTTTACTGTAAGTGTGGTGAAACACTGAAACCAGTTGCCCAGAGGGGTGGTAGATGTTTGTCCTGGTTTCAGCTGGGATGGAGCTAATTTTCTTCCTAGCAGCTGGTGCAGTGCTGTATTTTGGCTTTAGTCTGAGAGCAATGCTATAACACAACAATGTTTTAGTAATGCTTACCCCAATCAAGGACTTTTTCAGGCTCATGCTCTGCCAGTGAGGAGGGGCATGAGAAGCCAGGAGGAAGAAGAGACCAGACACCTGACCCAAGCTAGCCAAAGGGGTATTCCATATCACAGCACGTCATGCCCAGAATAGAAACTGAGGGGAGATGGCTGGAAGCCACTGACTGCTGTTTGGGAACTGACTGTGCATCAGGTCATTATTTATTATTAAATTTTTATTATTGTACTTGTATTTTAGTTTCATTACTAAACTAGTAAACTGTTCTTATCTATCTCAGCCTGCGGGTTTTACCGTTTTCCAGTTCTTCTCCCCATCCCACCTTATGGGAGAGTGAGCCAGCGACTGTGTGGTACTTCAGCTGCTGGCTGGGGTTAAACCACTACAATGTCCCATCTTCCAGTTGAAGGTGTCCCTGCTGATTAGACAACATGACCTTTGTAGGTCCTTTCCACCCCAAATTATCCTATGATTCTGTGATTATCCACATTGTGGTAACATAGACACTCAGGAAGGCTGAAGGGAAATTCCATTCCCATAGCACTGTAAGTGTCTTCTTCAGCCTTGGAGATGCCTCTGTTTATTGGCAGTGTACAGAGAAATGGAAGAATACAGTGGAAGCAAGGTCATCTCTCTGCTGCACATCCTTGGGTATTCTAGGGAGCACTGTGTTGGACCTTGCAGTAGATACTGAAAACTCTTCTCATTGCATTTTTTCTGCGTGGATTTGAAGTCTTCAGTAAATATTTTCTGCAGCTTCTGTGTACAAGTCATGTTGTTACTGTTTATTGCTACCTCCATGTGTTGCTCTCTCATGCACACTGCCATGGCCTGCAGCCCATCATAGTTTTCCCATCAACTCTTACCTGTACTAACCAAAGTACTGTTGTTGTAAAGCGTTCCCAGATGTGGCCCAGAGAGGGACAGGAAGGTGTGCAACTTGTTGAGGTAATAGCGAAACCTGGGGCGAGTTAGTACAGATCGAATGATGACGTTACCAAGGGAATGTCCAATAAAACTGTTGGGAAAGAAAGGTTTATATTAACACAAAAACCATCCATATTTTATTTATATAAAACATAAGAGTGGCATAAATTGCTCTTGAGGGGACTCTATCAGGCCTTGCAATAACATCCTTTTGCTACCACCTCACTTTTTTTTCAGCTCAGTAGATACTCTTCCATCTATAACAATATAAAACTTCATCACACTGATTTAATGGCTTTTGACACAGGGCGCTTTTGGAAAAGCTAATTTCACTGAATGCTGCTCATGTAGCTCAAACATTTACAGACTATTAACTGTCAGAACACTTACCTTATTCGGGATATGGAGAGGTTGTACAACTGGATATGCTGAATAATTTCATCCAATAATCGGTCAGTCATGGTATCAAAATCAGCAAAAGTATCAGTCTGGTGAAAAACAGAATGAGAGAGTGGATTAAAATACATTGCATTTATTGCAGACTGATGTTGTTTTCAAAGTACAATGGAAGCAGAAGCATAATAACCAGTCCAAATTTTCTTTATACATGCTCAAGGTCTCCAGGTCCTCTAAAATTTTAAGTTCTTCTTTGAGAGAAATTGCTGAGTGATTCAAAAGTCCTAAGTATGGTCTTAAAGCAGCCTGACTTGACACTGGGGAGAATGCTTAGCCACTGTATATACCAAACTCTGCACATGGTAGTAAAGCTTTTGGCATTTAGAGTTTAATGGATTACTATGCTAAAATAGTTTACAGCGATATACACTGACATGCGGATTATGCCGATGCTAAGGATGCAATCAAAATTATTTGGCCATCTTAATGACATGCTGTGTGTTGGTTCTTCAACAGCTATTAGTAACCGTTTAGACAGGCAATTTCTTGCTTGCAACAGTCCTTCTAGTTCTAATGCAATAAAACAAATATTGTGTTGTCCAGTCTATACGACTGCAGACAGATCTTATTCAGAACTGTGTCATTTGGCAATTCAACAGGAGTCTAAATCAAATTCATAACTAATGAGATGCCATAAAAACAATCATCAAATGTTGGAACAGCTATTCAGAGCCAACATATCAGTAATTAATGCTTCTGTGGCACAACTCGTCTTGTTAATTGCAGCTTTCGCAAAGGAAAACAAGAGCATATTCACTTTGCAATAGGGCCTTAAAATGAATGTTCTCATAAACCACAAACAGTCCACTAACCTTCTGCATGTTTGTTTTGCCTGCATTGATAATTAATCATTTCCTCTTAGGCTCATTAACCCAAATCTTTCAAGTTGTTTAAAAGTGGAAGAATATCAGCCTGAACATTAATCATAAACAGAGAACATCAAGTGACATATTTCACCCGCGTATATTTCCATCATTTAGTATCGTCTCAGCCTGATTGAGCTTGTCAAAAGTATTACAAATGAGGGCCTAAAAAAAGTGATTTGCATTTTCCTTTGTAAGGCAAACTTCAGCTAAAGGACTGATTTCACGGGTAACTTTGAGTGTGGTTCTCAAAGAAGGGAAAAAAGTGTGAGAGGATGCTTTGCTGCACCCAAATAGAACCACATAGGTTCTGTTTCCAGTGCCCTGGGAACTTCCTCACCTTTCCAGACTGAAAGTTCCCTTAATGGGCCCTGGAAAATGTTAAATAGAGATTTTGTAAGATGTTGCATTCTCTGAAAACTTGAAAAGAAGTTTTGATGCAAGTCTGAAGTGGTCTCCTGGTTATTTTCATCTTGTTTCCCTGTGCAGATTTGCTGTTGACAGATCCGCCCTGGGAAGCAGAAAGTTTGCAGGCTATCACCAACTAGCCACTTCATAATATAAAAGCTGCTGAAAAAGAAGGTTGGGAAGTTTTGAATCAAACTTCTCAGCTGCTCATAAATCAGAATAATATTTCTGACTGGGCACTGGATAACCTTATCTTGTGCATAAAGTTAGGCATCTGTGTCATAAATATGGGTTCATTGCAGAGCAAAGCACAGATTCATTTCTGTTTCTCTGCCTAGGCTAGCAATGAATTTTTCTGAAAGACATTGCTTTATTCTTCAAGGAAATAAATCTTGTAAATGTTTCAACCTGAGAAACAATGGCTGATGCAGCAAAGCAAGCTGAGAACACCTGCTGGATAATCCACATCCTCTGGAGAATTTAGCATCTCTTATCTTCCTGCTTTCTGTCGGTGCTGTGTTGCCTGGCATCCAACAGGCAGAGATACCAGGTTGCAAAGTTGGCAAACTGAGAGGATAAATCAATTTTCTTCTTCTAAAGTCTAGTCCTATAAGTGCTAACATCATTACCTTTGACTTTAATGCTAGGAATATTGTCTGATGGATTTTAACACCATACCACGTTAGACAGGACCAGGACCAGGCTTTTGCACTAAATGCTAAATAGAATTCCCTGAATTCTCCAGTGCTTTTGTTTCATTCAGCTGGTGAAAAGGCTTTGTTGAAGGTCCTGTTTCAGCAGTGTCAATGGCTTGTAGCAAATATAAAGATGGAAATTAGCTCTGTAATACCTGATTTCTTTCTGACATTAGGAAGTCCAGTTTTCCACCAGGGAGTCCCAGCTCTATAAAAGTCTTTACCAGCCTCAGATCTGCACTGTTACCTAAAAATAAATGGTGTTTTATAAGATGTAATTCAACAGAAAAATAACTAATATAGAGTCAATTTAACACATTCATCTTCCTAGAAACCCTGACATCAGGAAGCTCTTGCTAAGAGCTGCTAAAACACCTCACCACACCATAAGGTCACAAATTGCAACAGCTGGAGAGCAAGAATACCCAGAGCCTGCACAAGGTGGGGCTGGACCTCACCCCCCTGCTACTGGGGACTGCTTAAATCATAGAATCATAGAAAGGTTTGGGTTGGAAAGGACCTTAAGATCATCTAATTTCAACCCCGATGCCATGGGCAGGGATGCCTCACCCTAGAATATGTCACCTAAGGCTCTGTCCAACCTGGCCCTGAACACTGCCGGGGATGGAGCATTCACCACTTCTCTGGCAACCTGTTCCAGTACCTCACCACCCTCACAGTAAACAAATTCTTCCTTATATGTAACCTGAACTTCCCCTGTTTTAAGTTTAAACTCATTACCCCTTGTCCTATCACTACAGTGCCTGATGAATAGTGGGGAAATGGTGGGGAAGAAAGGTGAACATCAGGACCAGAATAACTCTGCCCTGTATTTGCTGAACAGCAGAGATTAGTCAAAAAGACAAAAAGCTGAGTTCTGTTCTTGCACCTTCACAGCTGGTGTGGCTCCCAGGGGACACTGAAGCCCTACCAGGGACGTTGGCACACGTACTCAGGTATGGAGCTGTACTTTCGGAGGCAGAGTATCCTGCCCCTCTTTATTCACAATTAGAGGCAGTACTGAAATACTGTAAGGCTCCTAATATTCTGGGAGATGCCCCATTTCATACTAAGAAATTCCAAAGTCTTCTGAAATGTTTTGTTGGAAAAGGAGGTACCTCCACCTTGTGAGAAAGACATTACTGCCACTGAGAAACTGAATGAGCCCTTGCTCAAGCCAGCAAATGTTTTTTTACCACCTTTTTGAGAATGCCTGGCATTTTTTAACCCTCCTTCTCTGTAGTTTCAAGGTTAATATCTACACCTTTCCCACTGATACCAGCAATTTGTCAAACGAAGATTCATATAACATATCTGTTTTCTGCTTAGAAAGCATAGATACAAAAAATTCCAGGTCATGCTTCCTCTGCAGTTAATAATGATTTTTATTCTCTCACTTTGGAAAGCTGGCCACTATTTACCCTGTAACAGTGTTTAAATAGCATTTTTGTCCTGGTGACATCCTGCAAAACAAGCAACTGTGGGAAGAACAAAGCTATGGTAATGTACTCCTCCTGTGTACAGTAGAACCAATGTGCTTTGGTGAGAAACTCTGCTTAAACAGCAACAAAGAAAGTTTCAGCACCCATTTCTCAGAGTAAATATTTTATATTCCCCTAGATCCTTTATTACAATGGACTGAATGACACAATAAGGACTAAATAGTTAGCTAAGATAAAGAATTTCCTTGGACTCTCCATTCTTTCATGCTTGCTGAACACCTTCCCTTTACAGCAGCTCCTCCTGGCCTTACCATCCAATCCATGGACACAGACAACCAGATGAATTCCATCTTCCAAATTTTCTTCCTCTTCCTCTGGTGGAAAATATGGGATATCAGAAGCTAGTACAGATACGTCACTGTACAGAAATCCTTCAATCTTCATCTCTTTTTTAAATTTTTCTTTGGCCTGATAGAAACTGGAGAATACATTCATTAATCACAGCAGAACTGGGTGTTCAACAACAAACCTTCCAATTAGAAACAAGGAGGCTGCTATTAGCAAGAAGTTATGTTTTCAGCTTTCAAGTAGAGACCTGGATACTATTTCTTATCTATTCTGATTGAGAGAAACCAGCATGCAGGGAAAAAAATCTATTTCTGAGTGATTGGCCTACATGCATATTGGGAATAGCTAAAGCAGGTTAACAACTCACACCTTCCAGAGGAATGAAGGATTTACAACAAATAATTTACTTGTGGCCCATAACACTGAGAGTAAGATATAGAATTAACACCTTAACAATATCATCAGTGTTGCAGATGTTGAACTGCAAAATGCATGATTTTGCTAACATCAGATGTGTTTATAAGCAGGTAGAAGGTATTCTTTCCATTCCTCAGGCAGTGCAGTTAAAGGATGCACCTCATATGGTAGATATTTTGGTTTGGTTTTGGGTTCTTCTGAAAACATTTAGTAGCTAAGAGGAAGAGCAGCTCAAGTGCTGAGAGAGTGAAGCTAGCCCCTTTCCCACTAAAAGTCTAAAATTTGACACATGAATTCACCCTAAAGCATTCTGCTTGCTAAAGATACCAAACTCTTCAGTGGCTTTTTGACTTAACAAAACTTGTCCAGAGCTTTTAGGAATTAATAATCACAACATAAGTGTAGAATTAGGTAGAAAACTTGGGTGGACCAGCTTAGGAGATATAAACCTTTGAAGTCTGGGGACAGCTTAAGGCCACTTGATATAATGGTATGTGATTACTTACAACAGCCTAGCTGATTTTAAAGGGACAAAAGAATGAAAAAATGGGCCATGGACCTGGAGGCCCTGAATTCATATGCATGAATACATGCTTAAATATTTTGCTTCACAAAGAAGGACCAAATTTTATGCTTAGATTAAGCAGGACATACAGCAGGGTCTATAGAACAAGCTTCAAGGTGCTTTCAAACAAAGAGAAATAAAGCTTTGAGTCACAAATGAATGCACATGCAGAGAGCCAACATTTTGGGCAGCTTGAGAAATTCCCATGCTACTGTTTTCCTTCAGCACAGCAAAGACACCAAAATATAACAGAAATATACATATGCTAGTATGTCAATCTGTGAAATGGGTCACTGTGAGCCACAATGTGGCACATTTGGCATAGGCAATGAAGCAAGAAAAAACACTCCAAAAAACTTCTTCTCCAGCTACCCAGGATGCAAATTCTCCCATTTTCCAGAACCTGCACCTGAGACCCTACTTGATGCTGCTCCTGTTTCGTAGGTTAGCTAATGACTGCAGCTATTTAAGCAAAATAGAAGAGCTGTAGCACTGCCATAGTGAACTATCTGGGACCAATACTTCAAGTAACCTTGCCTTCATGAAGGAGGGCCAGATTTTAAGGTTTAGACACCTAAATTCCACTCTTTTTCATGAGGATTAAGGACCTAATATATTTCACAATCTCGGTCTGTGTTTTCATCTTTCCTGTCTATTTAGATTATTTATTCTGTATGAAACATTTGTCTATTTGGATTATTTATACTGTATTCCTCAGGCAGCAACTGTCTTTGAATACAATCTTACAGTATGCTAGCTGCATTAGAGCCCTGAACTTTGTCAGGTTCTCTTGATATTACAGTAACATTAATAAAGAAAGTAATTAGACATTCTTACTTCAGCATCCTTTCATTCGTCTCTTCATCCATCTCATCTGAATTTGAAGAGACAACTCCAAAGGAGCCCAGAGGCTGGCGTGTGATGGGGAACACAGCCTGCTTTGCAGAGAAGCCGACCATAGCAGGGGTCTCTTTGAGCACAGAAGAAAAGGGAAGACACGTGGCTGTGCAAGAGACTGACAAGTTAACCACATCAACAGTCTTCCTACTTTCCAGGGCTACTCCTTCCGTCGTCGCCGGATGAAACCCAGTGCCATTAGCAACAAGTTTATGCTCTTGGCTGCTGGGCTCCTGAGGATACTCATCCTGGTAGGATCCTGCAGCAGGGTTTGCTGAGGCAGGTGAGTCGTCGAGCTCAATTTCTTGTAACCCTTGCATTTCTGCATACATTGCTGAGCTCTCATCAGCGAGAGAGCTGCCACACTCTCCTTGCATTGAGCCAAACTCAGTTGAGGTCTCTGAAGGAGCTGGAACACGGTAGCAAAAATCTGGTACCAGCTTTATGCTTTGGGAAAGACTCTCCTCTCCTGAAGTTCTGCTATTAGAGTAAAAGTCTTGTTGTATTTCTAAACTGTCCAGATTAAGTTTGTCCTTTGGATCCTCAGTGCCTGCATCAAACTTATCTATATTTTTGTCCAAGTAATTGCAAGCCCTTGGTGGTTTTAAGCTGCACTCATCGTTGCTCTCCAGTGACTGGCACTCAGAGATATTATCTTGGAGCTGCTTTGGACAAATGGGTGGTCCTACATTTTCCAAACTACAGAGAGTCTCTGGAAAACCTTCCTTCTCCTCCTCTCCTTGTAACTCAGTGTTACTGCTACTGTGTTTGATAGACAGTTTTTGGGAACCTCTTGGTTGTTCACTTCCAGCGGTGATTTTACACTCAGAAAAGTCCACGATTAATTTTCCATCTCCACCTTCTGTTTCTATACAACCTTTTGAGTTTCCTCCTGACTCTCCTGAGGATGCTTCACTGTGTTTGGATATATCTACCTCTTCTGCAGGCTCTTCTGGGCTACTGATCTGAGGAGCTGAGACAGATTTTGTCAGTTTGGTAAGCTCCACTTCCCTCTCCTCTTCTTCAAAGGGCAAAGAGCTGATGGATGTGAGTGATGCTTGGATTCCACTGGGCAAGCTGGTATTGCTTTCTGTGTGGCCACCCTCCAGGGAGTTTCGGTGGATGACATGTCTCCGTACCAAGTGGTGCAGGATTTCTCTATCACTGGGCAGCTCCAGTGCCCGGCTACGAGCATCAGACCATGCCACTGAACTTGGTTCACTTTCAATGCCTGAATCTGATATTATAGAGGAGGATCTTTTTATGACCCCTGACATAAGGGTGAATTCTTCACACTCCTCACCTCGTTGTTCCTTTGTGGACAATTTCACTTCAAAGCTGTGTGTGGGCAAAGCTTTTAAAACAGGGAGCAGAGCCTTGGGGTCTGGATCTCCTGTTTTTTCAAGACTGGTTAATTCATTCAGTGCAAGCTCAGATGAAGTGAAATCATTCTCAGGATGCCTAGGTTCATCCGGTTTATGTATTTCAGTCCTGTCTTCCAAGCCATCAGTTCCACATGCTCCGCACTCCTGCTGAGCACTGACAATTAACACAGGCTCACTTTTGTGGGAATCCTTATTGCTAGGGTTTGTATCTCCACAAGTAACATCCACTGCAAGTCTGTTGTGTTTTAATAAAGCTTCCTCGGGTGATTTAAAGTCATCTGCTGTGCATTCTGTATTGCCTGGCTCTGAGTCAGAAGTAGTTTCCTGACTTGAAGTAAAAGTATTTTCAGGTTTCCTTTGGCCTTCTTTGTTCACTGTACATACCTGAGTTGTGGAGTGCTGGTCTAAACTCTTAGCTGTATGTGCAGCACCTTCAGTACCACTGTATATGCAGGAGGGATTCCCATTTATCCTATCTGTGTGTATTAGCAGAGGACCTTTCCCAAAGTCTCCTTTCATTACTGCAGTGGCATCACTCGATGTAAAATCCTCATTGTCATCTGTTACATCTATTCGAGTGCTTGCAGGAACCTCAAAATCTTGGAAAACTTCCAGATTCTGATCTGAAAGAAAGAAAGAATAAAGAAAGTAGTACCTGCAAGACCACAACAAACTGCCCTAAGGTGATGCGGGACTTTGAAAAGCTACTGTAAGGCCTAAAAAAGTATGTATACTTATATCATATAAATTATACATACATTAGAGGCATATTACAAGTGCATAAAGAGTGCACTTAACCAGAATTATACTCACTAAACTGTTATAGTTAAGCAAAAGAAAACAACATGAATAAAATATACTTTCCTTAGTATAACTGTGTCTAACCTGTTAGTTTTTACAGTGTATGCAAGTGAAACAAACCTGATATTTCTCTGTATTTCTGCTGTCATACGACATTGGTCATTCACATTGGTCATAGTACAGCTTTGCTTATGAGTGAGATTAATACTCAGTTTAATAGTTTAAATATCTGTAATGAGCATTGCCAAAATTTAGGCAGTTGGTTAACTCCAGAAGAGTGGAAATTTTGGACCACAGTTCATATTTACTAGAATATGGTACCTATAATATTATACATATTGCTTCCTTGCTCATCTTAATAGTGGAGTAAAAAGAAAAGGAAATCAAGGGCTATGAGGTTTTACTACAAATCTGAAGAACTGAATAATTCCTTAATTAAGAATCTGATTTGGGTGCTCAAGAGGGAAGTATTTTTGAAAGCAATATTGTCTTTTAGAGGCAGCGTGGGCTTTCTACCTAGATTTGGGAGTTTAGTCTGAGTTTTCTTACCACTAGATGTCACACTGGGGATGAAATTCACAGCGCTGGTTTTCCTTTAAATTTGTACTGTAACAAAAATCTGAAAGATTTTGTTTTCTTTCTACATTTTGCCTCCAGCTCTTGTAACTAAGCAGCTTACTTTCAAGATGAAAAATATGAAGCTACAGGAAATATTCTGGTTCTAGGCAAAACAGAAGAATTCAGCTATATTACATAGCAGATCATACTCTCATCCAAGCCAGAATCAGCCCAAGGGGTGTGAGGTAGCTTACCTTGACCTGAGGGAGTGAACCTCCCTCAGCTCTAGCTGTCTCTCTGTGGTGTTTCACTCACCTTTGCAAGGCATATCCATGTACCTATCTTCAAAAATAACTGGGAGTGTGTTCCAGTCCCCATCTATGTCGAGGCATTCTGCTGGAAGCGGGGGCATGCTGGTGAAGTACTCTGAATTACGAATTTCTGTAGAAATCTGACCGTGACTTTGAATCCTGGGAACAAAATAGGGAAGAAATTGAGTATTTGAGTAGTTACTGTGCTGTTTCCCCATCACTCCTGAAAGCCTGGCAGCAAAGCTGGGTGTGCTGTTAGAGAACAGAGGCAGCGTGTTTAATAGGAGAGGAGGCAGTATGGCATGATGAGGGGTACCTGGTGCTCCTACAAGGTTTCCCGTGAGTTGATTTCAATTCAGATCTCTGAGTTAGAAATACCTACAACTTGCACACTGCAAAACCTTTGTTCAAGCTGCTGCTGCCACAGGCTCCTGTTAACTACCATAACTCATTGCTGTCCTCCTGGGGGTCACTGCAGTTGAGGTCACACTCCTCAGCTGTCTTTCCAGTCAGGAAAACTGGTCTGTCTCTCTGGCTGTGGCAAGAGTTTCAAAAGCCAGATGGAGGAAGCCAGAATCAAAGATTTGGTTGAGCAGTACAGGGAGAAACAAGGCCAAGAAGGATGCATGGCAGGCTCTTAATTTTATGTATACCGGTTCTCAGAGGACTCACTGTGATATCTCACATATGTGTGCATTCAGAAGAGCTAAGATACATCAGAAGGTTATGTGGAGACCTCATAGCAGCCTTCCAACGTCTGAAGTGGACCTACAAGGCTACCGGAGATGGGCTCTTTATCAGGGACTGTAGCGACAGGACGAGGGGCAACGGTTTTAAACTTAAACAGCAGAAGTTTAGATTGGATATAAGGAAGAAGTTCTTTACTGTAAGGGTAGTGGCACTGGAACAGGCTGCCCAAAGAAGTGGTGAATGCTCCATCACTGGCAGTGTTCAAGGCCAGGTCGGACAGAGCCTTGGGAGACATGTTCTAGGGTGAGATGTCCCTGCATATGGTAGGAGGTTGGAACTGGATGATCTTAAGGTCCTTTCCAACCCAAACCATTCTATGATTCCACTATTCTAGGTCAGCCACTGCCTGTGGGCTGAATTAGAATAACTGTCTCCATCTTTCAGGCCATGTAAAATACTACCTGGCTTTCATCAGTGAATGTGACATTCAGCTGGCACATGAATGTGGGTTCAGCTATAATAGATACAATAATTTTACTTGTGAGCTTTTCTATGTAAGCATCATCCTCAAACAATGGGGAAAACATAAAATACAAAGTTTGTATATTTGTGTTGACTCTTTGATGAATTAATCTGTTTATCCTAAGAAATAGAGGAAGGCAACAAACTTCTCTTAGATGATTAGCTGAAAGCAATTCTACACAGATCCCATAGGACAGCACAGTAGCAATATTTCAAATTATCATTAGCAAAAAATAGGTAATCATCATATGGCAGTGAACTGGAAAAAACACACTTTACGTTATGAAGCAAAACTCAAACAGCAGGTTTGTAATTCATGCCAGCGTGGAATATTCCTGTGTCCAAACTCAAATAGCTTGCTCAGACCAACATATCAGCTTCAACTTCAGAATGTAATTGTTGCTGTTTATCATTTGCTCATACCTGTAGGCTTGTTATTTTTTCCTCCAAGATAAACAAGTCACTGGTTGTTAACACATGACTCAGAGAGAAGTCACAGACAGCTAAATGATCATTCTTGCCTGCAGCAGCACCTAGGTTTTAGAGTTAACTCTTGGCAGCATAATAAGTTCTCTCTGACACATTCATTAACAGCATCAGCATTTTATTAAAGACCACATCTAAAAATAATAAACTAAACTTGTTTTGAGACCAAACTCTGGCACAAAAGATGAATACTTGGTATTAAAAGGTGTGAGAATCTATTTTTTTTCCCTGTAAAATATTGGAAGGATAAGTCACCCGCTAGAGGCTCCCACCCTGTGTGATACCCAGCCTATTGAAAATGGTGTGTCCTCATCTGTCTAAGTAGTCAAATGCTGCCAGGCATGGAAGTGCATGGCCTCATAAAAAGCTCACAGCAACAGCACAGGAAGCAAAACCAAGGTTCTTGACTGGTAAGAAGGAAGAAAGAACCAAAGAAATAAACCCCGTTACTGTCTGAGGTGGTTGTACAGCACCAGCACACTGAGACCTGATCTCACTTTAATGTGCGAACCCAATTAATACTCCCTATTGCACCCCGCAACATTGATAATACTCCAGCAACCGAGATTCTGTTTTTCCAATATATAGAATCATAGAATCACAGAATAGCTTGGCTTGGAAAGGACCTTAAGATCATCCAGTTCCAACCCCCTGCCATGGGCAGGAATGCCTCACACTAGACCATGTCACCCAAAACTCCATCCAACCTGGCCTTGAACACTGCCAGGGATGGAGCATTCACAACTTACTTGGGCAACCCATTTCATCATCTAACAAAGTCAAAAAAAGAACGTGACTCTACCATGAGGTCTGTATAGGCTGAATTTACTACATAGATCTACTTTTAAAGTCTTATAAACTACTTTATTCTTTTTTTACTCAGTCTCCTTGATAATCATTGAGAAAAAAAAATATGTTTATCTGCAGGAATGGTTAGTTCTGTGGCTGCCTGCAGAAATAAAAGCACTTCATGCAATTAGGCTTCCTCCTGTGCAGGGTTATGTTTGCTTGAATGGAGCAATGAGTATCTGTGCCCTCACCCCAGGATCTTGACACAGGTTTTCCCTTGTACATCACTCACTTAAAACCTGATATGGGAGGACTAAGTGAGCACAGCTGGACCCTTGCAGAAGTGGTGTTGCTCTAATGTGGCAGAACAAGGTAGCCGTATACAACCCATACACTAATGAAGTCACGGCCTTTTCCATCAATGTTGAATCAGCCCTGAAGTCCCTAGTGACAGCTCTGAGAAAGTAGTTTCCTTCTTTGCACTATGTCAGAAGCAGATGTCTCACTTAAGCCTCATCACTGTGACAGGACCTGATATCATGGCCTTAAAACTAGTTCTGAAAGATGTATTTCCACACTGGCAATGCTGTGGTCCCCCCATGGTGACAGGCTGTTTCAATGGACAGTCTGGACATCCCTCATTACTCAGAAATTCAAATCTGAGCATCTTTCAACTCTGCCTTCAGGGGTCAGGTGCTGAATATTATCCATGTGCTCTGCCTGGGAGCATTGGATGAAACTGAAGGTAGGATTTGTCATGGTGTAGCTTTAAAACTGGCTCGTCATACTTCCCAGCTTGGTTCCAAGCAAGAAATGTCAAGCAGAAGGAAATACTTACCTTGTCATTGTTTTAGAGCATGTTTTTCTGGATAAAACCCAGTGCAATGTTTGTTTTCCAGGACTGCTTTGCATTGTTGATTCTCAGTCGATTAATAATCAGCCCTGAACTCCTATCACTCCCAAAGTTCCTCCAGCTAATGTGGTGGTATTCTCCATTCCTGTCTTCCACTGTTGCATCTAGTGAACATCCACAGCTTTGCACTGGTTGTTTACTGTTTCTGGCTGCATTTAAAAGTCTTTTCTGCTGTAGAAAGTAGGGCTGGACTAAACACCAAAAGAAATCTGTGACTACCTACCTCCTAAAATGTTTATTATGATGGTAAAAAGCAAATTCTTAAGTGTTAAGGTTTTGTTGCTTGCCAGGAGTTATTTCCCATTAAAAGTATCAGTAATGGATCTGGTGTAAGGAGTTTAAGAAATTAAGTGAAGAAAGATATAAAAAAATACTTCTGCTTGCCCCGAGGCTGGTGGCATTCATGGAGATATACTTTGAAGAGAAATGCATCCAACTGTGACTGAGAAAAGAGGTGGGGAGAGAGGAACTCTTCATCAGGGACTGTAGCAATAGGACAAGGGGTGATAGGTTTAAACTGAAACAGGGGAAGTTCAGGTCAGATGTAAAGAAGAATTTCTTTACTGTGAGGGTGCTGAGGCGCTGGCACAGGCTGCTCAGAGTAGTGGTGAATGCTCCATCCCTGGCAGTGTTCAAGGTCAGGCTGGACAGAGCCTTGGGTGACATGGTCTAGGGTGAGATCTCCGTGCCCATGGCAGGGGATTGGAACTGGATGATCTTAAGGTTGTTTCCAACCCAAACCATTCTATGATTCTATGATCTCTTGCATCACATTTCTAGAATACAGGAATCTTGAAAATAATAATTTCTGGGGTCTGATCACAATCACTTACTTTTTACACTGATTTCAATGGTTTTACATTATGGATCTAGAACAGAACCTGTGACTTCTTTCAAACCAAACTCTTCCATGTCCAGGAGAAAAAAGCCCTCAGTCTTGATCATAAAATGTTTTAAACTACATTCTCAGATGTCTCAGTGACAGGGGAAGGTTAGTGAGTTACTTACAGGCCCTCCTGAAATGTGAGCACAGCAAGTTTCTGGTGCTCAGTGTAGAAGAAGGCTTCTGAGAATCTTCTCACCTGAGGAAGAAACATACAAGTTAAACTTAGGATCTGATGAAAGATGAGGAGTACAATCAGGCTAATAACAAAGCAGTGACTGTCAGGACCTGATTATTTAGTATCCTCTGTCTGTGTTGCACCACTCTGGTAACAGAAAGAAAACAAAGAGCTCAGTTCTGCTTTCCTTTCCCAGTCTAGCACGAAGCTGCTACTGTTGTTGCATATTTTGCTGGGAGGGAACAAATGCCCAGTGACAGTAAATCAAGATTTGCTTACATTCATCTTCTACTTTTCTAAAAGCTGTTAAATTTACCATATTCCCTTGTACTCTTAAAGTAGAGAAGGAAGATTTCTCTTTCCCACTGTGCAAAGCATATAGCAGTAGTAGAATGAATTACTAAATTAGAACAATTTGTAATTGGTCATCCCTCTATGGATACATCCACAGTGACACCCAAGAGAGTAAAGCAAGTTTTATATATCAGCCAGAGGAGTATAAGCCCTACCATGGTAGAAACACACCTGCCTATGTCACGATACTTACATTGAGAGCTCTTTAAATCTCTTCATGGATGTTAGGTTTGTTTAGTGTTGGATAATCAATTATAAAAAAGCCACAGCAGAGCACAGAGTGTGAAATAAGCTATAAAAAATCAGTGCTGCTCTCTGCCCTGGAATAAGCTTTGAGTTTAAATGAATCAAGCATAATATGCCATCAAATGTACTAAGATATTAAACTGCAGCCCATACGTTACTAATAATATTTGTAAAAGTGACCTCAGTTACAACATCAGAAAATGGCAGTGAAAAGCATATGTCAGAGCATCTCAGCATGTCCCTAAATCCCAACTGTGCTTTAACAAACAGCCTTTCTAATAAAAGGACCAACATCCCTTCGAAAAGACTGGGTATTATAGCATGACTTTTCATGTGGGCCTCTCAAACTGTTTTCCATAACTGCTAAAGTGTAATTACATGGAGTTTGTATGGAGAGGAAGTGAAGCACACAAAGATATGTAATTTGCTAAAGGCTGAGCAGGCAGTTGGCATCAACCACAGACAGGATTCACATTGCTGGAGCTGGGAGCATAGAGTTGGGCCCTTTGGCTGAAAGCTGCCCAGGTCCTCTCAGAGTCAAGGATGACCTGGTCAAACTAAACAGTAGGGTCTTAGCATCAGTCACTCAGTCACCTCCTCCTGAATTTTATGCCTCCTTTTTGAAAGCTAAACCATATTCCTGGGGAGAACAACTGGAGAGTTGCTCTGATCACTCTGGAGAGTAAAGGGATCTCCATTGACTTTGACAGCAACCAGATCATAAGCTGTCAATACCTACACTGTGGACTCCTAAACTTAAGCAAGGTGAATCCTACCCTTTTCTGTCTATCCCAACTCTAATGCTTAGATCAGATTATGAGTTCAGCTCAGGTGACAATCCTGAACTGATCAATAAATCTTGGTCAATAACCAAGAATGCCCTAATAGAAGACACTGTACTTGCTGAACTAATTAGATAAGCTGATCTGACAAAGTCAGCTTGAAAGATGAGTGGTTTTGTACCTTTATTATCAAGTACAAGAAGCGGTTTCCACATGAACAATATTGATATTTTGTTGTGTGCACACTACTAAGAGAAAGGCCAGAACTAGATATATATATATTATATATACACATAGTGAAGAGAGCAAATTTATATACCTCATGGTAGTTTTGTGAAAGAAGTTGAGATAAAATCATCTTTTTGGTTATTTGTCTTTGTGGTGCTTGTGCTTTTTAAAATATTTATGATTTATGTACATCTAGCAAGCACAGGCAATACCTACCTCTTCCCACCCACCTCCTGTTCCATGTTTGATTCTGATGTTCCAAGTGCAATCATTTTATACAGGATCTTGAGTACCATAAAATCAATAGACTTCATTCCAGAAATTGAAATCTGTAATTTCAAATCCTGGGCTTCACTTCTTGTCCTGCTCACCCCATTTCAAGAAAATGCCCATATTGGCAGAACTGTATTGGAAATTTATATCCAGATATATCAGTCATGTTTATTAGGAGATTGCCATTATTGAATTTGCTTTAAACTTCTTAACATTACCCTTAGCATGTGATGTTCCTGAGTCAGATAAGCTGTGACTTCTGGATGGAGCGTTGCCACCTCCAGGAACTGGGTCCACAGGGCCAGGAGGTGGGAGCAAAGCCAGGCGAGGTCCTTGCTTATCTGTTCTGCTATCTTCTCTGGATTGCTCAGCAGCTGGAGGAGAGAAAGGACATTTTGAGATCAACACAGTGTCATGAAGGAAAATCAGTTCATATGCTAGATTAAATTCTCTGGGGAAAACAACAAAAAATCCCTCCTGATTTAAAATTATTATTAAAGTGATCATTTTCAGTTATTTTACCCCAAATAAAGCTGGTGAGACTTTTGCTTTTACTCTTTAAAAGCCATATATTTTAGTGCAAAGGGTATCACCTACACAATTGGAGAGCAAGAAGTAGGAACAGCCTCAGTGTTTGTGGAGACTTCACTGCAGATGTAGTAATTGAGGAAAAAAAAAAACAAATAAAGAAAGTGGGTTCCAAATTATCCACCAGATGGTGCTGGATGCTCTGAAATAATAAACCATGGGCCATTATCTCCTTTCTGTTAGCAAAAGCTTTCTCACTCATGTCAGATTAGGATACCAGATTGGTGATTTGGGGGCAATGAACAAACCCAAAACCAAAACACTGTGTCCTCAACACATGATGAAAACAGACATCCCAGAGTCTGCTGCTGCTTCACTCCCACACCAGGACATGCTGGAGCTCTCTGTGCCATCCAGATCTAGGCTGCAATTCTCTGCTACAGCTCTGCAGCCCAGGAAGTGCATGTCAGAAGCAAAGTCTCTACATATCCATCTCCTCGGTTTCACAATTTCTTTAACATGAGACATACATTTTACCCCCATGTTTTGGCACAAAAAAATACAGAACTGAGCTTCATGTGTTCCTAGGGCTCACCTGCTTCTATGAACCTGGTAATACTACAAGAAATACTCCCTAAATAGCACCAGAAGAATCATTTATCGGTTCTTGGCCACATCTTTTTTTTTGGTTAGAACTGCAGTCTAGCTGAAAGCCTCCTTATTTTTCACATTTTATTATGCAGGAAGATTGGTGACCCTTCAAACTAAGCCATGGCTAAAAGCAAATTATCTGTGTGAGAGAGAGAGAAACAGAGAAAATGTGTGTGTGGATAATGCAGATATTGTCATTGAGTTTACCTTGTTTGGGTGCTATTCTATTTTAATGGCTTCTTCAAAAATGGCACAATCTCCAGTACCCGTTCAAGTACTGGAAAAATCAGGGGGATACTACCGGGAGACAAAAGATCCTGCCCAAACATTTGTCTCTGCAGAGTCAGGGCACTACTTTATTTTCTGCACCCAATTTTATGTTATGTATGCCAATATTTTTTAATTATTATTATTTAGTCAGTAAGCCACCTCTTACATCATAAACTGGAAGCACAGGCTTCAAAGAAGACACATTATTCATGTAAGCAGTATTAGGAATAGGTGTATATGGCTATTTTCCTAGTTCTGAAAAAGGGAAGGAAAGGAAGGAAGGAAGGAAGGAAGGAAGGAAGGAAGGAAGGAAGGAAGGAA
>JANHGB010001334.1:0-21815 GCA_026283785.1 Coracopsis vasa | reverse complement strand
CTCCCAGCCACTCTCTGGTGTGTGCGGTGGTTCAGCTCCCGCCCCCCTTTCCCAGGATGAGCACTGCTTCTAGACTGCATGATGAGTCAAGGTATTGTGGCTGAGACTGTAAGCACTGGCTCTGTCACCAAGCAGACAGAAAGACATTCAAAGAAACCACAGCCCTCTGGTTTCTTTGTCCTTGTTTGCTTAATCAAATTAGGGTTGTGTGTGTGCGCGCACACATTTTTTTCACTCACAGCACAAACAAATACTGCTCAACACCTGAGGGTGGCTGGCTCTCAGAAGTGCCTCTGGAAAGATGACTCAGAGGAGTAGTGGGAGGCTCCTATGGCGCTCGTCCCAATGCGGGAAAGAGCATTCCCTCTTACTGTAAGTGATCTAATTATATTACTGTAAATCTCACTCTCACATTTTCGGCTACCTCCGCATCAGGTCTCAGGCTGCACTTATGTAATTGTGGAAAACTTTCTATCAAACCAAAGATTCCTGCTGTACGCCACATTGTTTGCAGAAGGCTTGTATACAAGTGTGGGCGGGGAGGGAGACATCAGGGCACGAGGCTGAAACTGGTAACTTTTCTACCTTTTTTTCACAAGTACATGAATTTGTGCATTAAATCACACTGCGGGACTATAAAACTGCAAAGAAAATGAGCAGTCTAAGTTATTTTCTTCAGTGTGATATATCCCATTTAGATAAACAAGCCACGTTTTTTATCCCTAATGTTTCAATTAAGCACAATATTCCCTTCTACTTTTCCTCAGTCTCATCTACTGCCACTGATCCTATCATTAGGCAGCTGATAGAATCCTGGCTACATTTCAAGGGATCCTCTAGCTGTCAGGTAGTGCTCCCCAGCAGTCAGGTAGTCTCACACAGATCCCTGTTAACATGACAAAAGGATGCAGAACTTGGGTCAGGAACATCAGATAAAAGAGGATCCAGGTGATGAGCTGAGAGCAGTAAGTGCTTGGGGAATTAAAGGTATTTCATGGCTGTGTCAGTTACTATTGCAATAGTGAGCTGGGTCAGGCCTTATTAGGTGGGTGTGTGTAGAAGCAACTCTTCCACTGGGACATAACGATGGAGAGGGTAATCACTCTGTTTGGAAACAGAGGGAAGGGGGAGAGCACTGCCTGCAAGCCGTGTTTGCATTGCAGCTCAGAGATGTCACTAGGAAACAAAGCAGTGGCAGGGACAGATGCAGCTGTGTGTGCCAGTACTTGCTGGGGCAGCCAACGAGGGTCTTAGGGAAGACACAGTCAGAGCAGCATCCTGAGTGTGTCCTGAGAAAATCTGAGAGAGTGCCTAGGGCACAACACGACTGGAAAAGAAACCTGACTGACAGGAGAAGACTCTGGGCATGTCTATGCAGCCTGGTGCCCCTGGCTGATGCCATTCCACCTGCGCGGCAAGCCAGCCTGGGAGGAGATCCTGAGCTCTTCTGTGCCACCTCTCAGAAGCTGCCATTGCGCTCAGCTGGCTGGGGTCCAGCCAACTCAGAGCCCATGCGGAGCAGCCTGTCCACATCTGATCGAAGGCATGTCTACACAGCCTCTGACATGCTTCCTATTTTTTTAACTGTTTTTGTTTTAATCCCTGATCTATTCAGAGAGAGAGAAAGAAAAGCCCAAAAAATCCCCACATTCCTTGTTCCTGGTAGAACATCTCAAGCAATTGACACCTCCATGTTCTCCATTTAACTGTGGCGTCCCACTGGGGCTGTGCATTTGACATAGATGGCCGAGTCAGAAAAGACAATGTTACTTAAAAAATACAGTTTCTAACAGAGCCCAGGACTTGATCCATTGTGTAGGAATCCAAATGGCAATAGGCCATATGAAAAAAAAGGGGGAGGAAAGGGTCACTCCAGCCCATTCTAAATCAAAAACAAGAAAAGAAAGAAAAAAATTGCAGAAGGTCAACTGAGGAACTGACACCCGAGTTCAGGAAATTGTCAGACAAAGCAACTACAATTTATACGGACCCCTTGCTGCTTGCTAGGATTACATCTCTACACTTGCACCTCTGAACAATGTCCTCATTCAGATTCTAGCTAAACTAAGAAGGGATGAAGAAGTGATTTTCTGAGGTAGGCATGAAATGGAAGTATAAACAGGGAATTTGTGCTGATGCTGTGCCACAGAAAGTGGGAATGTGGGGGTGTAGTGACAGCATGAGCAAGAAAAGCAACCTTTAAGGGTTGCAAAGTAAAGCTTTTTCCCTCTGATTTTTATTGACTCTATAAATGCCTTATGAAGACAGAACCTCACGTTATACTCTTTAAAAACCGTAACACAGCTTGCACTATAAAGGAGCGAGTTTTCTGTAACTATGATTGCCGGTTATTTGACCCTATGAATACTTCCAAAAAGGACATACGCACATAAGCTTTCTACAAATTGGCGCGCTGAATTCGTATGTACGCACAGATATTCTAATTCACCCATCAGAACACACACTTTGGATTTGATCATTTTCTTGCAATTTGTTGTACACACATGAAAATGAAATGTCCAACTTAGGGCCCAGTCCTGCTCCAGTTGAGTTGAACGATAATGTTCTCATTTTTCGTCTTCATAACCTTTAGGGACTAGCTATGCTCAGGATACCTTATACTAGCTGAAGATCTAGTGTTACTCCCTTAAGAAAGAATAATACTTTGCTGATCACAGATAAGATTTACTGTTGTTCTTTTCCAAGGTACATCTGACAGGATTTACCACCTCTGCATCTGCAAATGACAAAGCCTGGCTATGTCTGAAGAAGTGGGTATGTTTGATGCTTTCCGATATTCTTTCCTTCCACATCAAAATCCCATCTGTTTGCGTCAGGTGAGTAACTGGAAATCAGTCTGTCTTTAAGAATTAAGTTTCTGGTCTTTAAGACTGCAAACGTGTCTTCAGAACATGAAATCAAAACATTCAAAGGTCCAAAGGCAATAAAAAAGGACCTGATATTCATCATTTTTAAGGACCCTGAAGTTTTTAAGCCACTCCCATAATTTTGGGGGACTAACTTGGCAAGCCTGCAAGTTGTTGACTTGCACTGAGCAAGCAGAAGCAGTAGAAAGAGAGGCTGTTGCTTGCGTTGATGGCACTTCTCTCTTGGAGTGTTGGACTTGTCTGTTCTGCTTGCAAGGTGCTGGTGATACGTCTCTACTGAGGCCAAGTTTCTAGATTCCTATGAATCACTGTACTCTGTTATTAAAGAGGAAGATAATTTTAGAAATTTAGCAGGATCAAACAAATACTGCTACTCTTTCTTTTAAATCCACAATATGCTCTAACATCTTTGATCCCTTAGTTTATTGAGATGTGCAAATTTGGCATAAGTTAACACAGATGATCCCTCTTTTGAGATGTGCAAATTTGGCATAAGTTAACACACATATAAGTAGATCTCTGTAAGGTGCTATTTCAGAGTTAAGCACAGATAACAAATTGTTCAATTCGTTTATTCATTTGTGACTGACCTACATGCTGTGTGTGATTTAACAGTCTTAATATATCAAATGATTAAAATAAAATGAGAGCATTAAGGAAATACAAGTAAGACAAAATACTTAAGTATCACCTAAGAAAAATTAGGCCTAGTTTAATTAAGCACATCCTATTTGAACTCGGATGAACTTAAAGATAAGTTTAATTTCCTTGTTGAAGCAGGGCCACATTTAAAACATTACTCAAAATATATTAAGATCTACTACTTCTCTTTATTTCAGAGTTAACAAGCATGAAATCCGTCTGACTGGTTAAGAATTTGTACAAGAATACTATGACAAATCACAATCAGCTGCCACATTTGGCTGTTTTATGTCTTCGTTGTTCACTATCTGTGAACATTTATTCAGGCCAAGTGTTGTTTGTATGAATTTGGTTTTCATTTAACCGAGAAAATTGCTATGATCAAATAACCATCTAAGCACTTGTTGTGAAGATTGATGGATAAAATGCACCTCCAATATATTCACAAAAATAATATAGCCCTAACTAATGCTGTGAAAGCACAAGAAGTTTCTATTTCCAAAGGAGTTCTGGGAAATTAACATTTATTTTGCTCTGAATCAGAATGAATACAAATGAATAGCTGCGAGTGAAAAAAAATCCTTGTATCGCAATATTATTCTTTCTGTGATAGAAAGCAAATTACGGTTTGAAACTAAAAGTGGTTTTGAAAAAACACCTCCTCCCCCTTAGCTTCCATTACAAGAATGTTGAAATGGAATATTTTGACCTTCTCACAATACTTCTTCCCAAAATTTTTTCCCCAAAACAAAAGGTTGTGAAAATCAACATGCCTTAGAGAGTAGTTTTGGTTTGACAAAATGGCATTTTCTGATGGAAAGAAAAGCATTCAATTGGAAAAATTTTTAACCAGCTCTAGCGGCAACACTGGATTTCACACTCTGGGCTAAATTCGCAACCTTTCACCCTCTGAAATTAACTGGAATACTTGAGAAGTAAGGAACTAATCAGGGGAAAGAAGCACCCTCCCTATGGTTTGGGGGCTATGGGGGGGCCTACTGGAATGTATCCACACAGGCAGGCTGCTATATGGATTCCCATGGTGTCTGCTCCCACCAGCACAATTACAGGATCAGAGGCAGATTTGTAGAGTCTGATTTTTTATTTTTTTTTTCCAAGGAAATGGCTTCATTTTGTTTTGTTTCTTGCTGTTCTTGGCATGAAATTCATGTTTTATTGGTATGAAATACAAGTCTGTTTTGACACTTGCAGAGACAACGCAGACAGAGAGAAACATCTTTCTAGCTATAAACTGAAGTTTGTATGCCTTGTAAATAGTTTTTCTTGCTCATATAGTATAAAAGAAAAAAAGAAATATTGTTACAAACACAGATAAGTTATCTATGTCTTGTTGTGTACTTTCCTCTTTCTTTCAAAACAGGAACCTGGTTCACTGAGAGCATCTCATCCTTTCACGTACTTCAACTCTTGAAGCAATAAGAAAATCGCTGAAATCTGAATACGGCTTTGGTGCACAGCTGTAAAAAGTTGCCTCCCATTAGGTTAGGTAAGAAGTTGCTTCTTCCCAAGCCTACTGTAGAGTCAAGATGATCTTGGTGTCAATTTGGCCTGAATTGGCTCAGAACTGTTGGATTAATAAAAAGCCTGGAGGTTTGATCTATGCTGTTGGAAAGCCATTGGCCCTACTTTAAGTTACTTTTGATCTACCGTAAAAGCTAAGATATTCAGGGCTGAAGCCAGCATATTTTTGTCTTAGAAAAGACACAGATCTTTTATCTGCATGTTGCTTCCATATCTAATACAGCATAAATGAAACTTTCATCCTATTAGACTTGAGGCTAAAGCAGACAGGAAACAATGTTTTCTGTCTCTCAAAACTTTTAAAAACCTTTTTTTTTTTTTTTTTCCCAATAAATCTGTACTTCATTAAGATGAATCAAAAGCCTTTAAGCCCTTTTCTCACACACACAGAGTGAAGAATTAGCACTCGAGACACAGGAGATGTAGAAGCCTCAAGCAGGACCAAACAGCTACATCTGTAACCAAGAGGGAAGCAGTGCTGGGGTACTCTCCAGCATTGTGGCACCTTCTTGGCTAGGGCCACCCTGTTGCATGCTCCCATCCCCTTGGAGCGCTTGGGATGATGACCAGTGCTGACTCCTGAGCCATGCTAGTGGTCCTGGGCTAAAATTGTGCCAGGGAGCTTTCTAACAGTTTAATAGAATGACCATATCTCAGCACCCAAGTCCATGGCACTGACATTCTGTAATTTACTGGTACAGTCATAGTGGATCTGTCTAGAGAGTTGCTCTAAAATCTCCCACCTAAACACTCTGTCTCCAGACTGTTAGTGCTTCTGCTTTAAGTCCTATTTTAGAACTGTTGATAACACCGGATGATCCAGATTGACACTTCATGCTATGTCATGTTGAGGGCTCCACATACAGCCAGTTATCATTACTTAGACAAACAGGAGGCAGAATTTTACCTAGGTAATGGAAAAATCATGCATGGGCAACATGGGATGGAGTGGAAAACCAGCTGGCTATGTGCAATCAGCTCAGTTCAGCCAGGTCAGTTCCAGCCCTGCTGAATCCAGGTAGCTTACTGCAATGTAATTTAAGTATCATCACCCCAGTGCGCTCACTGTCATTTAATCTGTGAGAGAGCTTTTTAACTTGGTATGTAGCTGCTGTATGTATTTGTGACAAGTAGTCATTAGACAGAAAGTTTTAAGGATATTTTTTCAAAGCTGGGACTCCAGAAATGCTTATTTCATTGGGAAACTCAAAGGGAAGCTTGCAGAACTTCACACTTCACCCACACATCATGGATTTACCTTCTTTCTCAACAACAGAGTATGGGAGACCTGTCTTCTCTTCCCAGAAAATTGTAGTACAGTTTTGTCTCCTCTCCCACGTGCAAGACAGTGAATCTCTTTGCCGATAACAGGGAGTACCTCTGGAAATGCCATATGGTGCTTTTGAATTTTTTACTTCTTGTTCAAGTTTATCCTGATTAAATCCTCTGTCATATTCCTGAGGCTTTTCTGCTTTCCTGCCAAATGTTAATTGTACCTGTTCCTGTACATTTTAATGCTCTCTCACAGCTGTAGTGATTAGCCTCAAGCATCTTTCCTAGCTCCCAGCCCTTTCTCTAAGATTTTGACATTCCATCAGAAATCCGACAGGGACCTTTTTTTCTAAGGCTGTGTGATCTAGCTGGCTCCCTTACTGCTAAATATTTCACTTATAAGGATATGCATTGCTATATGGTCCTTCAGGTCTGGAAATGAACTCACTGAGAGCCCAATGTTCACCTTACTTTCTGTCCACCTCTGGTCTATGGGAAGCAAACCTGGGTGATTTATAAGCACCTGTCATGTGAAATGATCTGTGGCCAAATCTGGGTACATGTCACCCCATCTTCAGAAGGAACATAACCACATCACTGATCATTTTTCCCTCTCCAATAGCATGTACAGAAGACCAGTAATTGAAAGCTTTATCAATCTGAAAGTTGACGCTGAGTGGATTGTCATACTGTTTACTGCCTTTCCAAAATGTAGCTTTTCCCTGTACATTTTGAGTTACAATCCAAACAAAAACTCCCAGTCCATAATTATGAGAATGCGTATACGTGTTATTTATCCATAATTTAACACATTTTATTCGCTCAAGTCATGAGATTATTGTCTGATGAGTTTAGTGTCTGAGCATTTTCAATTAGAAGATTGTTCGTGCCTTCTCAAGCATACGGACCTGAGCTGACGACCTGAGGTTCAGGCAACGCTAATAAAAATTGTACTTTGCTAGACGTCAGTGATTCACTCTTAAAATATGAAGCATGATGAACTGAGAGAAAAAATAAGTGAAACACCTCTCAAGTGGAGACCACACTTAAGAAGAGACATCCTGGCAACAGCTTTATTTATTTGCTATATGGAAGTCGGGCAGAACTGCATCTCAGGCACCCATGCTAGATTTAGAGCTTTCCGTGGAGCAAAAGCGTTTATTGTATGGCCATTTCCCAGCGTTTCTGTGGAACATTGCATCCCTCGACAGCCTTGAGTGAAACATCTTGGCCTCCAGCTGCAACCTCAGCATCATGGATTATTCCTCCAGCATCAAAATGGGCTGGCGTGTTGACTCAGGAGTGAGCAGCTCCTTACTGCAGTAGTGGCTGAAACCTCAGTTACATAAATTTACCTTAATTGTGATTACAATATAAATGAGGTTAAAAACTGATTTAGCTATTACTGGTACTTCTGTTTTGTGGTACATCAGGATAGAAGTTCTCTAGCGTGACTACTTGTTTCGTCAGAAAATCATATCTTCTTCATTGCTCATGTTTTCAAACTCAAAAATAACCTTATTCTTACATTTATATGGGAGATATTTGCCATTTATTCTTTAGAGAGTTTGCCAATATTTTGAGATGCCAAAAAGGGCCACAATATTTCACTTAAGAAAAGGTGGTAGATAAATGAATATTTTACAAGTCTTAACATAGCTGAGTGCTAAAGCTCTTCCAGAGAAAGAGGAGGTTTTATTTTGATAACATATCAATCAACAAGAATTCCTTGTGCTGAACTCTTTATAGGCATGATCCAACTATGCTTCATTTCATGATTCCTTTATTCTGCTTTGTAGGAAAGTGTTTCTTAGTATGTGTGGTGTTTAAAGTGTATTCATATGGAACAAATGCTTCAGTTTTGTGAAGAAGTGTCATTGGATTCATTCATGAGACAGTACTGGCATTTGCAGTCTGTAAATATAGTATTGCTGTTGTCATTATTTTAGAGGTGAATCGGTCAAAAATTAAACATAGAAAATCACAGCTACTGGGGGCCTGTTTTACTTGTTGTTCTTTCAACTTGTCTGGGAAAAGGCATCCATGTAATACACGGCTCCAAGCCACAGCAAGCTGGAATGCAAAGCTTCCAATGTAAAATAAGAAATGGGAACATGTGAGAGGGGATTTCCTGAGCTTTTCTTGGTGCATCCTTGCTGTTAAGCAATTTTAGTCTTTCTCCATCCCTCTCTCTCTCTCATACACACACACACACAACCCCTATTTTTTGATCCCCTTTACCACTCCTCAAGACAGAAAGGCACAGGCCCCACCAGCAACATGGTTTGAGTTTTAAAAATACTCGACCTTTACATCTGGAGTGGGTTTCCTGTCAGAGGAATAGGTCTAACTTGTTTGAAACCTCATGGGAAAGGTGACATGCAAGATGGACACAGACTTTCTGTCACGTTGCAAAAACCCCACTGTTTTTTGAGCCACACGATAGACAGAATGCATGCACTGCTCTGTGACTCAAAGCTACATGGCTGAAAGTGAATTCTATTTGTTTATCATTCATGCGTGATTGTGTTCTTTTTTGATGGCTTGGGTTTTGCATCCCCTAAAGCACTTTTGGTTTTCAGTGATCTGCAAGAAATTGTTCTTCCCCCAGGAAATGCTGACATCACACCACTCCTGCATAAGACTGCTCTGGGCATGGTTCTATGTGTTTTTCCTAAGAGCACCATAAGGGCCCAACCCTGTATTCTCAGACACCCAAACTGCAACTGACTCACCAATGTTCTAGATACTCAGAGTATGCCAGAGGGGACCAAAACCAAGAGGTCAGTCTTTACTGAACTTTCTCCCTCAATATTAGGATTTTTATGCAGTCTAAGACGATACTAAAATTATTTTAACACTGTATTTCTGCCTTCCTTCATTTTTTCTAATCTTCAGTGCTTTAGGTCTTCTGTCTTGCTCCCCCTGTTTTTTCCTCCTCACTTTGTTTTTCTGATTCTGGGGTTTTGTCCTGTTGATTTTTCTATTTTTGTCTGCTTTCTGTCTTTTGTTTCTTCAATTTGTCTAACTCATGCTTCCCTTCTACTTCCCTTACCTCTCTCCTTTTGTTTTTCTAAACTCAGGACACTTTTTCATTCTTCTTTGTTTACAGATATCCTGCTTTTTTCACCCTCTTCTTGTTTGTTTCTTCATTTTGCTATTTTCACTGTGGTTGCTGGAGCTCCACTGCTTGTTCTGATGAATATACAGTTAGAGATATTCCTGGTTTAAAAAAGTTTCCAATCTAAATAGAAAAGAAAGGCAAAAAAGAAGTTGGAAAGAAATGAAATACTATCTATCTCCATTTTACTGAGGGAAAACTGTGGCAATGAAAAAATCAGTCTTTTAGGTCACACAGAAAGCCTGTAGCTGAACCAGGAGGATATGTGAAGCCTCCCAGATTTCATTCCATGCCTTATTCATAATTTCGTGATGACTTTTGCGAGTGCCTGCAGTGTAATGATTTGCAGTGTGATAATAACAACAGTGTTCACAAAGGAGCAGACTTCTTACATTACTATGGGTTTTCAAGCTTACCATAAACTTGATTACTTGGTGTACACTGTACTACAAACTAATAATTATTTTAAGAAAAACAGCTTTATTGGATGTTTTTTCCATGACCAATTCACATCTTATTGCGAAAGCCCACCACATAACCAACCCTGTAAGTCCTAACATCTGGATATAACCAATGAATTCTTTGGAGAAAATTGAAGTAAACCAGTTTTCCTAGTTGAAGTCAGCACCATTAAGATGAGCACTGATCCACATCCTAATAAATTCACAGAATTCACCTCAGTCTGTGTCCCAAATCTTTACTTTATTTGAAATAAGTGTCATTATTAACAACTGCTGACTGTTTTTGTGGTTAATATTTGGCACTAAATGCAGTATTAAGTGACATTTGCAGTATGTGCTCTCATGGAGGAGTTGTGAGTACCAAGGCATGTGTATTTGGGGTTAGCTGGATGTTCATCAGCACTTATTGCTTGCTTCCTACTGTTTTAACCTGCTCCAGGGAAGCCATTTCTCTCTGCATTTATTCATTTTAGGGAGGTTTTGAATAAATTTGTCATGGAAAGGAGCACAGGACTGCAGAACTTCTGAACCTCTCCACGTATTAGGAATAATGACTAGGGATGTGCCAGTATGGAGCAACAGAAAACCTGGAAGCACTCACCTACTTAGATCCCATGATTATATGGATGCCTTTGCAACAGCTGGGAGAGTTAAATGCATACCAGCAGAACTGCATCTTTTCTCCTCTAAAAGATGACGATTCAAGCCAGGATTTGGTGGTTGTTGGTTGAACTGAGAGCCTTATTGTGTGCCAATCCTAGGGCAGCCACCCTGCTCAGGGCCCTGCTAGTAAAGCTGCACATTTACCTCCTGGTAGTGCATGGTCAAAACCAAACCAACCTTGTGTTCACACAAGCCAGCTGTTTGGCAGAAGATGAGAGAGTAAATCCCTCTGGGGCTGCCAATTTCACCATGTATAAAGCCAAGCTTTCCGCACCTTCAGTGTGGCCTTGGCCCTTCATAGGACATAACCATCATGGGGCAAATGTGGTTTTGATGTAAGTTCATTAACTTGGGCAGGCCAGTACCAGAGGTGTGTGTGGCACTGTGTGTGCACATCAAGCCATGTCTCACTTCAGCTGTGCTTAAATTCCCCTCTTTCCCCTAGTGTGTCTGTTGCTCCTGAGAGCGGACTGGTAGAACTAATCAGACTATATAAATATAGTCATGAAGCACAGCATAAATGCGATTTAAACATATTTATGCCACCAAGGGGATTCCAGGATTAGTGTAATTGCTTTGCATTTGTCTCAGTAAATGTGATGCGAAGAATTCATATAATTGGCTTGCTGCTGCACTGAGGCATAGGGATGGGAAGCAAAAGCAAAGTGCAGTCTGCTGAGGCTGCCACCACTGATGGAGAAGCTTCTCAGATATCTCAAAGAAGCCAAAGCTCACATACACTCAAACCACAAACTAGCAAATGAGTGCATTGACATTAAAACCAAAATTCGAACCCACCAGCAGCCTCCTGATAAAGACCAAGAGGTGCCAAAGTGAAGATGAGAGCTATGTCAAATTCTGATCTTGCAAGCAGTGATGTGAAATCTATAAAATGGGTTTGAAGTGGGCCTTGAGGGGCTTATTTACAGCACATAAATTCAGACAGTGACTCAGATCCCTAATTTATGATGCTACAGGCTCCATCTCAAGTTAGTAGGTACCTCAGAGGGATTCAGAGGTACCCAAGGTAAATTTGTGCTCTACACTGCTCTAGAAGAACCAATCTGTCTCTCTGTTAATGGTAAAGACAGCCTGGGGAGATAGACTTGTCACATTAGTGACTGAATTAGGTGTGTAAAATTAGGCAGAGTGAAAATGCCCTAGAGTATACAGATACAGAATCCTAGAAAGAAAAAGTGACCTCCTCAAAAATCTATGGCTAATGCAAAGAACATTGGGTGTCACTGTTATATACCAGATGCCTCAAAGGCTGGAATCTGCTCCCAGGCTTTTAATATCTTTCAGATCATCTTCTCTTTTAGAAGAAGATTTGCAGCTGTCAGTCCAGTTTCTCTCCTTCCTGTGTTCTTGATATCCTCACTGAAGCATTAGAGCATGCTTCAGTTAGAAAAATACTTGCTGTAGATCCCATGCCTAGAATGCTTGAGGCATCCTACCTGGATCCAGATGGATGTCTGCACTAAAGGCTGTACTGTTTGACACACTCAGATTGTACTGGGATTACAAAAGTGCATCTGCAAGGGCAGTCCTTTTTCAATTCTCCAGCTCGTATTAGCTTCCTGACTTGTAGTCTCACATGCAGAGCCAAAGATGAGTGCCTGTAAAGGGGCACAGTCAATGGAGTGGAGCAGGATGCTTGACTTTCCAGCTGTAAGCACCCCTAGCCTCTTCAAGGCAAAGTTAAACAGTTAAAGTAAAGGTGGCTCACCTAAACAGCTGGTCTCCCCTGAAATGCCTGAGTCAGGTGATGGCAAACAGCATCAGAGCAATGGCAGCTTCTTCTCTCAGCTCCCAACCTCAGCTACTGCTGAGGGAACTTGCTCCCTGTTGACACTTAGCAGTTAGTTAGCAGCTCCTTGCTGAGAGAGGGACCACATAGATAGGCTTAATGTACACTGTCACACTCAGTTTGGCATGTCATCAGGTGTGCCAGCACTCCTCCAGGGTCACCATGGCTGTCATTTCTGCAAATGTTTCCACTAACCAGAGAACAGCAAGAAGGAACATTTGTAGATTGCTGGTTCTATTGCCAGCCACACACTGAGCTTTTTTCATCAGAGAAAAAGAGACAGGAATTCCCAAGGATCTTAGCACTGGACACATTTCCAGATCAACTTACAATGTTAGCACATCTGCTACAGCACGGGCCTCCATATGCAAAGGAGAGATCTCCCTTGGTAAGCTTTTATCTTCGTGGACTCACAGGTGACCTACCCTGAGCCAACATGTTCAGCAGAAGGCAGGATGGCGATGGCTTCATGATTTTGAGGAGACAAGATAGTGTTTCTGTTACTGTACTGCCTCTTCTACATTGCCTTTGCAGCTCAGTGCTGTGCTTCCTGCAGATTTCCTGGAAGGTGGCCTGTGTCATCCTGACCTTCTGCAGTGACAGTTCGTCAGCTTGCATCTGGAACACAGTTTTTTGGCAACAACTGAGGTTTCTTTCCTCCACACAGCATGCGTCTTTGTCATGTTCAGCAAGCTGGGCTCTTCAGACTCAGGAAAAGTCCCTTTTTGAAGCAGCTTCTCAAAGTAGCTGTCTCCCTCAGCCTTGTTTACCTCCTCATTCTCTGCAGTTTCTGCAGCTGGGGGCAAAGCTGTGGAGACCCACAGCTGCAGCTGCTTGGGTAACGCTGGGGCAAAATTGTTGCTGTCTGAAGGCAGCACCTCCACCAGCTTTTCCCCTGGAGCCCTGGGGATGAGCCTCATGGCACAGAAACCTGCCAGCTCATGACTGACAGCCTTGGGTGTTTGAGTCAGCTACTCCGAAAGAACTTGATCATGGCACAGGGAAAGGAAAATCATGTGATTTTGACGTCAACCTGTGAAATCTGTGATTACAGTTAAATTCTTCTGGGCATTCCCTGGTGCACAGCAGATGCTGTCCCAGAACGCACAAAGCCTGTCATGAATGCAGACGGACATAGAGACCCCCCCAGCTCTGAGTACACAGCTTTGGGGAAAATCCCTCCGTGTGTAAGAAAATATTAAAGTAGAAGCCGGCTGTCTGCTTAAACAAGGCCGGGGTAGTGTGGCTAAGCAGTATCCTAGCTCCTGCAGGCTCAGCCACTGACTCTTCAGCTCTATCTTCGTGGCCTGAGACTTTTGTAACTGGGACCTCCCACCACTCTCACATTCAAGGACCAGACATATCTGCGCTACTTAACTTGCAAGACTGAATAAGTCTGAGTACAATCAGGGCAGGGCAGCCAAAGTTTGGAGCAAAGGAGTTACAGAGAAAGCATCATAACTTTCTCTAGCAAAGCATCCATCTTCAGGATTACAGAGTCTTCTGCAAGGCCTGCTTCTACTTAGGCTGAAGTCTCAAACACATCAATTCTAGGCAATGACATTTCCATTTGTTCTCCTTTGGGCTAGGCACTGGTTTCTGAATCTTTCAATACTCTGCATTTCTCATACACCATCTCTATTGCAGCTGAAGTATGGGACTAGATGAAGTCAAAAGCTGATTTAATTCTCTCCTCTTAGTTCAAAAGTCTTAGGCTTTCTTCAGCTTTACACCCCTTGATACTCCAATACCTACAACATCCTGGAGCTGAACTTCTTATCAGTGCGATGGCTACAAACATGGCAAAACAAATTCCATTCTCAAAGAGTAACTCCTGATAGCTGATGGTGCACTTGCAGTGGTGTGATGAGGCATAGAATTTGCTCCAATGTGTTTTTAATACAACTAGAGAGACTTGGGCTATTTATTATGGGAGTCATATAAACAAGTCATTCAAACAAAATCCTTCTAATTTTACAGCAGTCTAGACACGTAGCATATTGAGAAGCCATGTCTAAGGACAGTGTCATTAAAATTTTTGTCCTTATTTCCAGTTCAGAGGAGAACTGAGGATAAATGTGGCAGTCTGACACCTAACATATTATCCCACAGTACCTAAAAGGAGTGTCAGAGTCATCTGAAAAGCCCTTTGATTATTGCATGATAAGAAAGGTTTATTTCATGTTGGCTGTGCTGGGATAACATTGTTGTTGCTGTGTTAGGCCAAGTTTGCACACTTTCTGTGGGAACCCTCCTCATTCCAATGAAATGGGATGATAGGAAGCATTTTATTAGAGCTTACTGGAAAAATGTGCCAGAAGTGCCAAGGAGCCGGGACTGTTGTCCAGCTGGCTGAAGACAGACAATGCGTAAGTTGCAAAACGTCGCAGGATTGCTGGGCTGGATGGAAATTCCTGTCTCAGCTAGCGCCTCGTCTCCTAAACCCATGCACGTCCCACGAAACACATGCAAACCTTCTGCACCAATCCTAAACAATGCTTAGGAAATATACTGTAAAGGTTGCCTTAAGGTCAACAGACCTTTGGTGAGATGGTGGTGTGCATGTCCCCATGCTCTCGGGGACACAATGGCAGCAGGACACTTCCACACACCTTCAGGGCTCACAGGACACTGCCTCCTGCTTGGCGCTGTGAGCTGGCACAGGTAGGACTATGTTATCCCCAATTCAGGCTTTGTGTGTGCCTCCTCTCTTTTACTTTTTGTATGACTGAGGCTCATTTTGCGACGTAGAGCTTAGCCCAGAGCTCTCTCAGCAGTCAGTGACATCTGGAAGTAGAAAATGTCTCCCAAATATTTATGAGATATGTCAGTAATTTCCAGATTGCTGTTTTTCCCTAGTGTCTAACCTGAAACTTCCTTACTGCATTTTAACTCGTTGCTTTTTGTTTATTCATGAAGACATTTCAGTAATTAAAGTTTATGAGTAATACTCTAAATGAGGAAATAAAATTAATTTCATGAGACAGCAGACCAAAAAACAGGAGTCTTAAAGAGAGATTTGGAAGAGGAGATTGGATCTGATGTGTCTTTTTCTGGCATAGGAAATGCCATGGTGGGGAAGGAAGGCAGAAATCTTTTGTGGGAGGAGGCAATGGAAACTACAGCTGCTAGCGGATGACTGGCAGGAGTGAGAAACATAGCATTACTAGGAGTCGCACGCTATGTCTGGGCGAGATGCACTATTTGGCAAAGCCTCGATGGAAAGATAAACTGAGATAGAGGGGGATATGGCTTCTCAAGCTACTGGGAAGAGATTTTGGTTGATTGCCAGAAAGTAAATATGTTAAATGATGTTCAGGTTCCATTAAGGTCTGTAAGAGTTTCACCATCAGCTTCAGCAGGACTAAAGTTTCACTCTGTGTGTTTTATTAATTGTTTTGTGGGTTTTTTGGGTGGTTTTTTTTTTTTGGGGGGGGGGAAGGGAGCCGCTTCATAAAATGTCAAAACACAGATAGGCTGGTATTAAAGGACTGGATCCAGATTCAGATCTACATTTCTGCTTTAGCTGAGTCAAAGAACTGAGACAAAAGACAGAGTGGTAATGGGTTGAACAATGGCACAGTCAGATCTAATGTTAAAAGCCTTCATCTAGAAGTAGTCCAGTACTAGAGCTCTGGTCTAGCACGGCACTGAGATACAAGACACAGATCACCAGGAGTGTGGATCAGATTTTACTAAAAATAGAAGAGGTGAAAAAGTTCTGAAGAAAAGTGGCAAGAAAAATCAGCAGCTTTTTGTCCTTTGGCTTTCTTTTTGTATTTCTTTTCATATCTGTATTTGTAACCTTACTATGTAGGGTTTTTTTTGGTCACTTCTAATTTCATATCAATACACTGTAATCATACAGTATCAGCTACCATACGTATTTTAGTTTAAACTTCAAATTTTATGTTCTCCTATGTATTGTCATTTTAATACCAATGATAAATATGTCATGATCCAGCAAAGTCCCTAAGTACTTCCCCTTCTGTAAGTCTATGAGATACAGTTGTGTAAATGATAAATGTTTCAGGCCATGACTAAGCTGGAAAATATGAGGGATGGGATATGGGGAAAGGGGAAGGAAAATGGAAAACATACAATATATCATTTTCCTTTGATCTGAAATGTTTTATCTGAAATAAAGCATTTAGTGTTGGCCTTATTTAGCTCTTCCCCCCCACCAGAAAAAAAAAAAATAGGTTAATACTGAAACATAAGAACTGTTTCAAAATTAAACGTTGACCTTTCTGTACAATTGTCCTCTCCATTTTATTTCTGAATACAGTTGTAGTTTTTCAACAAATTGTAAATTAGCCTAGCTGTCATGTAAACGACCTTACTCTACTCATAAGATCAAAAGCTAGGCAACATTAACATGTTTTGCAACATAAAGGTGAAATAAGAGCAAAAGAAAGTCTGCACTGAGAAAGAAAAATACACTTTGGGAATATAGATCAATGTGTGCAAAGAAAGCATTCTAGCATGCAAACTGCCTGCAAAAGTTTAGCTAGCATACAAACAGTCTTACAATGTGTTTGCATTTTGCAGGCCAACAAACACTCATCATTAAATCAGTGAGGCCAGTCAAGATGTCTGTAACACAGCAAGAGGCACGGCAAAAGCAGCAGCAACAGCAGCAACAAACTCCCTTCTTGCTGCCTGCAAACATCCAAAACTTTTACTGCATTCATTCCTAGCAGGCTGTTGGGAACCATGCTATCTTCTGACCTTAATAGCTTTAGCCTAGCAGAGACAAATTGTCTTCCCAAAAGCTGGTACTTTGATCACCCTCAGAAATAAAGATCAGAGGATGACTAAGGGTTTTGGGAATTGAGTTCTTGCTCTCTTTCTTGCTCATGCAGGCACGCAAAAACTCACACAAAGCCACATATTCATATATTTGTTATTGACGCAGACACACTTCACTGAGAGGTCCTTACAGCGCACGTACTTAACAGACACATTACACAAATGTTTGCTGTGTACAGAATAATCAAGGAAACAGACTCATGTTTATTATTACTGAATCAGCAGCAGTCTGATGGATTAAAAACATCCTCTTTTTTTTTCCTCTCTCTCCTGTTGTGAAAGTGCCAGTGTTGTAAACTCTCCTTGCAAGAGAAGTGGGTGGAGATGAAGCGACTCATGACCCCCATGACCTGTGCGCTCCCAGTCTCTCAGGTTAGGTCTTCTGGCCACAACCCAAAATCCCAGAACATCAGCCACAGATACTTGGAGCCATTTGGGTTGGGAAAGAAGACAGTAAATGTCCGTTTCCGGTTCACAGGCCCCTGTGCGTCATCGCATATTTTGGAAGTCTGTCTGGCTTCCTGACTTTGAGAGTCTCTTGATTTAGAATTGAGGGAGTAGCAGTGAAAGGCAGAGAAATAAGGCTTACCTAAAACCTTGTGAGTAGTCAGAACATTTTATTTTCTCTGACTTCTAATATTTTTAAAGTTTTAATTCATCAGATAATTATTTTGGAGGTGATATTTATAGTAACTCCTGTTACTATAATGAATTGGGTTCTTTACACATATACTCTTTAGATTGGAAGAAATACCCTAAAATGAGTCTGAACTCCTCCTTACCCGTCCAGATTTCCATTGATTTTTCACTGGTATCAGGGCTGGACCTTGAGGGTACTGTAACTCCAAACAAGAGGGTTCAGCCTATATTGAAACAGTATTTTCTTAAATCTGAAAATATTGCCAGTCCTATTTAAACACAGACTTAAGCTGATCCTTGTGAAGCTTTTATGCATCTAAATTAACTCAATAAATTTGCTCAATCTGATTCAGTCTGCCTGGGCATCTGCTTTTAATGAGGGCAGAAAGAGATTTAGCAGCACTTTGCATATTGTTATAAAACTATTTTTAGTCTCATTGTGATAAGCAGCACACAGCACAAAGACTTGGCTACCATTCAGAGTGGGGAAATGGTGTGTAATTATGAGGGACTGTACCTGTCCTGTGCTATTAAAATTACTCAGTTCAGTGAGTAGCTCGTAAAAGGACCTCTAATACACGAGAGCAAGAAGCTGGCTACTCTACTGATCTGAAAAGGGAAAAAGAAGATGTGAGAGTATGCAGAGAGCTAGCATAATGCATGCTGGAAGCAGTTATTAGAAAAAAGGAGAAAAAGATTAAAGCAAGGGAGCCAGGCAAAAGCACATAAGGCCCTTTAACCTTCCTAATGGCCATTCCTGGGAGGGCATACCTGCACCTCTTTGCAAAGCTCTGTATTGGTGGAAGGGGCTGGGGTTTGGGGTTTTGGATCTGGTTGGGTGTGTGTGATGGGGCTGCAACTTCTGAAACCTTGGGTACATACTCAATATTGGTCTTATTGTCGTAATCAGAGTACAGACTGTTCCTTCGTGGGCAAGTACAGCATTTCTCATGGGCTTCTCATCACACTGGCACTATTACCCCACCTCAGCAAGTAATTCCTACCCACATTTCCATAAGTTTTCTCATTCTTGCAAAAGTGACTCTGGAAGGGTCACATTTCCATAAGCAGGCCTACTTTAACTTTCTCTTAGTCAGAGATGACCTGCAAACACTTGGCAGAGTGCCTGGACAAGAACACAAAGCACAGCCTTCCCTTTTCATCCCAGGCGTTTATCGAAGGATGCAGACGTTGTTCTTGTCTCTCCTTGGGCCTGCGCTCCTCCTTTGCTAATCACCTCTTCCAAGCCAGTGGTGGCTCTGCCTGTTGGTGTGGCAGGCAGTAATGGAAGTACAAGGAAGCTTGCTGACAAGAAAGCCAGTGAAACACAGCCTAAACCAAACAGAATACTGCCTGCACTGCTGAAGAAAAGTCTCTGCAATTTTTAAGAAGTTGTCTTTTTTTGATTGTCTTGAGATGGTCCTTCAATATTGGCCCCTGCTCAGATGCTGGACTTTGCACTTCATCACCCCACAAAGGGTAAAGGTTGCATACATGGCAAAACTGAGCATAGCAAACAAGATTTCCACAAGGTGAAAATGTCTTGTCACACTCTTTCCTGTGCAATTTCAGGTCCACCTGTTGCAGAGATATTCCTGTTCTTTGTTCACCAAAGCATGATGCCGCTAGATGGAAAAGGCAGAGGGTGTTGTGTCTGGGGAGGTGTGGGGCACTGAAACACTCCTCCAGATGAACTCTGTCATCACAGGCATCTTCAGGCTGAGCTATCGCTTGGCACTGGCCATCCCCCAAAGGCAGAACCTGTTGTGTGTGTTTAGCTTTACTGCAACACACATGCAGTCATAGGAGGAGGGAAACACTTGGATAGGCCACCTGCTAATACCTTCGGCACTTCCACCAAAAGTCTTTAGAGAAAGGCAGGGAAGTGATGGGAAATGGTACCATTGTCAGAGGCAGATAATGCCTCAAAGTTGCTTGTGAAACCCTTTGCTACTCTGACAACTGAGATGCTAATCTCTGAAAAAGGAGCTGTTGTAACTTTTGCAACTGTGTATCACCAAATGTAGATTCGAGCAAGTGAGAAAATTTCCCTTAAACTTTTTTGACAACTTAAAATTTCAACCTCATTTGGGTGAAGAATATTTGCTTGCCATAGAAAATCATTCCTTGTCCCCAAAAAACCTAAATCCCTGGCCTTGTGGCTGTGCACAGAGGCTGTGCTCAGTCTTTCTTGTTACTTGTCCCTCTATTCTACCAAATAGGCTTAAATGTGACACTGAAAATACTGACAACAGTGAAATATCTTGTAGCCCACTTCATCAAGGTTTTTATCAAGTATCCTTAATATTCTTATTTATATTACTGTGAGTCTGTATTCATTAGTGGAAAGAAGATAAAAAGAAAGGTTATGGGGCCTCACTCCAGTTCAGGTGCCTTGCTGTCCATTGAGGTCATCTAACAAGGATCCTAGAGCCAAAACAACTTGTGGATCTGGGCCTCCCTCCAGATTTACAATGGGGATAACAGAAATTGCCTTTAGTAGCTCTGTCATTTATTTTAGAGGCCTGTGTTGCATGTTTGCTCCTTGGCAGGATGAGAGCTACGAAGTGAATAAATACACTTCAACCACAAATGAGCAAGCAAATGGAAGGAAGTGCTGCTTAAAAAAAACACTTTCAGTGACTTATTCAAATTACAAGAATGGCAAGAGGCATTTTCTAGGAAGGAAGAGAATTTCTAAATTGTTTTATGCAAGAAGGTCTATTTTATGACTTCATTCTGAAAAAAAAAAAGAAGTTAGAGGTAACCACTGTGAACGGAACAGCTCTGGCAGAACATGAACACTCCAGAGCTTGCTTTGTTTCAGAAAGAACATGTCATATCACCATGATCATCATCTGTTGCAACATCACAAAATATGATACTTAGATTATATTGCTATTCTCTGTAAATCCACTTAGTCTCTTATTTCCCCCTTCCTTCTCCCCACCCTGAGTCTGACCTCATTCTAGTGAGGGACAGCCAACTACTTCTTCCCACTGTTATGGCCAACAACTAGCTTCATGTATGACTTATTTGTTTCCTCATTAGTCTTTCACGTGTTGGACATTTCTCTAGTTGGTGATATAATATGTCTGGTGCCAGAATAGGAGCTGAATAAAGATCTCTTGCTGTGAACTTACAGTCATTAGTCACTGAGTACCTTCTTCTGGATTAAATAACACAGAATATTACCTAATTATCCATATCATCTCAGTGCAACAGCAAAAGATGGGCCTGATTTTGAACTTTGGATTTCAACTCCAGTTTTGGATTTGCATAGCAATCAGGCTTCCAATTTACCTCTATAAATTAGTAAAACTTAATGTACTCTAAATTTTAAACCCCACATTAAAAAACACTAACAACCCAAAGCCTTAGTTCTTGCTATTTTATAATGACCATATTTGGGTTCATATTCAGGGTTCATCTAATACGCACATTTCCTTTATAAACATTAACTTCTACTGAACGAAAAAACACTACTGAAGAGATGGGTTTGACTATTATCACACATAATAACTAAACTTCTTTATCATACTCACTGCTTTATACTTGGATTAAACTAACTAGGAAACTTCTCTTGCTTTAAAGTCTCATATAGAGATGAGCCAGCTTATTGCCAGCAATAACTGTGTAGAAAGGAATGAGCCATACCATGAGGGATAGTCCCTGATAATTCTGACCTCAGTGCTAAAGTAAGTAGGTAGATGTATTTGACTGAGAGTGGTTCTTGTATCCATAGCAAAGTAGCACTTCCTCCCGCAGTGATGAGAGGACACTGGGAGGAATGCTGGGGTGTGCTCACCTACAGGCACAAAATCAGGTAGGTAATCTTTTTAATATTTCTGACTGCTGACACATTTAATTGCGTCAATAGGATGGGCTGCACTCTAGTATTGAACAGTGGGTAAGAGTGCACCACTCTGTTCCTAGTCAGACACACATTTATTGTGTCCCTCTCT
>JANHGB010001329.1:10670-28248 GCA_026283785.1 Coracopsis vasa | reverse complement strand
GAGGAGAGAGCTCTTAGAAAGAGGTTGCTGAAGCCCAGATGTCAAGAGAGCCTGCCTATTGAGGCTACTTTCCACAAGTAGGCATATAGAAAATAATTGTTCTTTGTTTGCATGAGTCCAATTAATTTGAACTAATAAGCAGTAAAAATTACATGTTTTCATTCACTTCTCTATTGATTAGAATACAAATAAAAACGGTAGCGGAACCTCAGCTAAAATCTAGTCGTTTACTCATTGCTCAGTTTGTAGAAGGGTAGTGATACAAATTTTTATGAATATTTGCTTAGGTTATTGGTCTTCTGAAGATTACAAAACAATTTGTGATCTGTTGTTTTAAACAGGTATGTTAAATGCTTGATTCATTATGCTTCTCCACAGGCAAGAATTGTTACTTTAGCATTTGGTGTTTTCCTTGCTCAGAATAAGTGTGTGAATGATTCCCAGACATGTACAGTACATTTTAAAAAAGTGTAGTCTAGTTACTGACAAAGTGCATATTCACTTCTGTAATTCCTGCCCTACTTGTTGCTGAGAGTCACAAAAGTGTAATTACAGAGAAATTAATTAGAAAACCCATGTGGTGAAGAATTAAGAGCTAGGAAGTATTAAATCCTCATTGTTCTCCACAACTTTTGAGTAAGGGCTCTTTCTTTGTTACAGGGATATAGTAGAGTTGTTGAATGAGGCTGTGACTTTCATTGAGAAGCTTGAAAGCCATTTGCAGGCTATTAGAAGCATCCCTCAGATACCAAACATGGTGACTAATTTGGTGAGTAGCAAAAGAACTGAGTCTTCTGTCTCCTCCAGCATTAAGAACTCAATGCTGTTTGAGTGCTTAGGTCATTTTTATATCCTGCTAGATTGACAGGGTATATAGAGATGAAATCCTTCTCTTTTCTACTTCAGGAGACTGCTTTGACAAAAACAGAGTTGCTTGTGATAGAGTTGGAGGAACTGACAGAGCATATACTGAAATGGAGAGAACTTCAAAGAACTTCCAATGCCATCTGCAGTACTGCTGAATTGGACTTCGGCTTATCTGTAACCTAAGAACTCATTTTCCTCAAATAGGCTGCCTATTCAAAGAACTACCTTTTTACAGTCTTCTATTAAAACTACAACAGAGTTGTGGTTCTTTAAGGGGATTTTGTAGGTAGTTATGTTTGTGTTCGTATTCAGCAGTTCATGAGCTGTAGCTCATGGAAAGACAGACTACCGAGAAGACTGTTAAAGAGTTCCTCTTGGAAATAGTTGGACAGGATTCCCTTGGAGCCTGTATTGTCAATGCACATTTGTTTTGATATTTCTTTTGCACTTGCTATAGTGTCTCTGTTTTCTATAAGGATCTTGATAATATGCTGTATTTTGTATGTTGCTATAAAACTTCAATAAAAGCACTAGATTTCAAGAGCTCAGTTTGTTACTTTTTATTTTGTTAATAAATTGTATAATTAAAAGAACAGTGCAAAGTCTTGGATCCCAGCTTAGACTTCCATAGGAATTCCAACCAAGAGATTAAACTAGGTTTACGTTACAGTTGATTATGGTTATGATGTGGTTTTGTGGAAACCAGGGAATGGACTCAGTGATACATGGCAAACCACATGTCTGTGGTAGTGATAAATACACTCCTCAGTCTCTCCTTTTCTGTTGCCCTATTTTCAGTGCCCTCTTCCCCCCCCTTAGAATAAAAGTCTTGTTCCATGAGTATGACTGAATTTAGCAAAAGCACTGATTGTTCTAGTTTGCAACCTTAAAGACTTTTGCATCATGAAATTGCTTGTTGGTAAAACGTCACTGGGATAGTGGTTGTCTTTGGAGGATGTCCAGTTTCGTATGCATGATGCAAAGCAAACTGGAAGTGGTGCAGATGTATTCCTTTCTACCTTCCTATTGTTTAGTTATCTGAATTCTTCCTATGTCCAGCCTGTAGTTGATTGCTATTTCTGAAAATGAGCCCGTTATTTTTTGGAAGTAACCAGTAGGTGGCTCAGTACCACACACATTTCACTGTAGTTTAATGATTGCTTAAAAACTTAAGGTAGAGTTAAGGAAGAAACCTTTGGCTCTTTGTTGAGCACACTCTGATCTCACTGACTTGTAGTTAGCCTATTCTACAGCTGAAATTTTCTGAGAATTCCATTTTAATCTCTACACTACATCATTCTGCTGGATGTGGGGACAAGGCATATAGCTTAACCATTTTCTGGTGTGATGTGTGAGTGTAGCTGATGTTCCTCTCTGCTGCTGTTGAGGAAAGTTAAGGGGATAGATGCAGTTTGGATTGAGTCAAGCAAAAGGTCAGTAGATAGGATCTGAGAATATGAACTGGTGTTTGAGTCCCACAAACTTTAATGGGCTCTTTGTGTGAACACTTGTACGTCATCGCAGGATTTGAGTCCAAAGTCCCATGTCAATGTAGTTTCAGATGTGGAAAAGAAGGTCTTGATACAATGCGGAGGAGCCAGCATTTTTATTTAAAGTGCTTTGCACATTCTGTGAAATGAGAAGAAACAGAATCCAGACTTCTGGAATCACTGTCCTGTGCATCTGTCACAAGCTTAACCTCTCATTGCCTTTCAGTGATGAGTTAGGTCAGGCAAATTAAAGCTGTTGTAATATAATGCTTCCAGAAGTGGGATGAAAACATTTTTGGTTAGTTTGTTTGTTATAATCCCTTGAAGACAAATATGTGGTTTTGCCATATCATAGAGGGTTGAGCAAATTTTCTTCTTTTACTGTATCCGTTACTGTAGAGCTGACTGTGGAGGTGGTAGAGTTTAGCTAATACGATTTGCCATTGATGTACTAATTCACTCTTTGTTATGATTAAATCACAGCATCATAGAATGGTTTGGATTGGAAAGGACCTTAAAATCATCCAGTTCCAACCCCGTTGCTATGGGCATTGATTAACCAACTGAAATAAACAGTGATTCACAGCCGGTATCTCTTCATTTTAGCATTTCTGTGGTGGGTCATGAATTGGGAAAAGTGTTGGGCTCAAAGGATCCATCCTATACTTCACTCTGGAAGGTTTCCGTACTGTAGTATCTTTTTCATTTACATTTAATGTTTCTGGAACTTAAGGCAAATTGTCTCATGAGGAGAACTATACTTAAAGAATACTGTACTTAATAGTACAGTTGAAAGGCCATTTAAACAAGTTGATTAGATAGTCTGTTAAACACTCCTATATGTTATTCAAATATAGCTCAGTTTTGCATATTTTGAAATGCAAAACCAGAAAAAGTCCAGTTTAAAATGAATAACAACACTGGCAAAAAACAAACAGGAATTCTGTGTTGAGCATCTTGTTTATGCCAATGCTCGCTTCATGATAAAGGCAGTAGCTGACAGGGACAGTATTCTGAAAGCAGTTTTTCTTTGTAACTTTGTCGGGTTAATATTACTTTTGTTAATGCAATTGTTTGACATTGACTTCAATTATAGTGCTTTGGAAGTTTCAATGTTATGTTTTACGCCATAAATACAACCCACACGAAGACTGGAGGTTTTCAAAGGAATTTAAAACGCTTGAGAGCTTTCCTTTAGCACCTGTAAGAAAGGGATGGATACTCACCTTCTTTAAATTACGGTCAAATTAATTAAAGGTGGAATGCTTTGCGCATTAAACAGTGCTGATTTTCCAATTGCCCGCACATTACTAGGAAAAGAAAAGTGATCAAACGTAGGGTTAGACCGGCAGTTCTCTACTCGTCAAACAAAGGGGGTTCTCTTGGGTAGTGCCTAGCTATTATCTTCATGGCAGCGTCCTTTTAATGGGGCTGGGGTATTGAACTCTGAAGTTAACCCCGGGCTGTTACGCTGCTAGACATTGCAGTTTAGTGGTGCTGCCGGGGGACTGTGGTGATTTTAAGCCTGAAATCACAGTCTCTTAGTGCGGAGGTCCCAGGCGGACCTGTTTGGGGCGGAAACCCCCGGTTTGGGTGCTTGAGAGGCTGCCGCCGCTGCTCTACGGGGAGTGTTCCTCATCCCCTCCGCTCCGTCCCGGGAGATTCCCTCCCGCTCAGCGGGGGCTGCCTGGGCCGGGCCAGCCCCTCCTCTCCGCCCTCTCCCGGCTCCGCTCCTCCCCTCCCGTCCGTCCCCTCCTCGGGCGCTGAGGCGCCGCGGCGGGGCCGTGATGCGGGGCAGGGGCGCTGGCAGCCGTGGGTGCAGTGCGTGACCGGCAGAGCCATGGCTAACGTCAAGGTGGCCGTGCGGGTCCGGCCCATGAGCAAAAGGTGCGGCGGGGCGCGGCTGGGGGAGCGAGGGGGGTTCCGGCGGCAGCGGGGCGGCTGCGCGGGATGACCGGGTGCCGCTGGTCCCGGCACCGGGGACGGGATCGCCTCGGTGGGGCGGCTTAGCTGGGGCTGAGGAGAGAGGGACGGACGGAGGTGCCGGGGAGCTTAGCGGGGAGGTACGAGGGGATTCCTCGTTCACCAAAGAGCTTGGAAAGTTTTCTTGGAAAAGTCTCCCACGGGAGCTGTCAGATGACTTCCCTCTTCCTGAGCTCACCGAAAGAGGAGAGCAGTCATCCAGTGTCAGGGAATCTTCCCTTCCCCTTCTGTTGTTGCTGTTTTTTCCAGCGGGAGGCAGAGCCGGATATTCCCATTGTCGCTCTGCCCCGCTGCCCTCCCCAGTTCGCTTGGCTCCAATGGAAATCCCAAAAGCTAAGGGATACGGCTTGAGGACAACTCCCACAAACAAGAAGATGCCGTAGCACATTCCTCTGGTGTTGTCCGAATATAATGCACAATTAAAACCATGCAGACTTTGGAAACTTGGGGAGGAAAAGAAAAAGCAAGCAGACAAAATGTCAGAGGCTGGTAACTTGCTCCTCGTAAATGCTGTAGTGCTTCAGGCAGAAATGGCTTGAAGAGCCGTGGAAGGGCCAGTCCGTCGTTTGATGCTGCCTTGATGTTTAGCTTGAGTCTCTCACGTTGTATTCCGACTGCACGGACTTCTATGACAAGTAACTGGGATGTAGTACAGAGAATGGTTCTTGAAGAGTTGCTCTGCCAGAAAACGAGCTTAGTCGTTCAGCCAGCACTCCACTGGCATGCATCATTTGCCTGGATTCATAATATGTTTTTAGTACTCTGTTCCGTGAATGTATTGAGACACTGCCGTTCAATTACAGTTTTCATGCTTCTTACTTCATTTTCCATAATCAAGTGTTAGTCCAAGTGTTAGACCTTCATGAGATACATTACATCTGACCTGCTAGTGTTGCACAGCAGCTTCATTTTACGTGATCTGAATTTGCAGAACTTGTTTTTAAATACATTTTGCAGTTACTGTATTGGTTTTTATTGTGGTGGACTTGGCAGTGCTGGGTTAACAGCTGGACTTGATGCTCTTAAAGGTGTTTTCCAACCAAAATAATTCTATGATTCTAAGCTATTTTGGACTCTTCAGTTCTTACTTGTCAATAGGTTTTTTAATTTATGTTTTTCAAGAAAAGATAGCAGAAAGTGTTGAATAAAATAAATTCGAAAGAATTCACCCAAAGCAAGCCTGTTACTCTTAATAAAGAAGGTGGCAAATAATCTTCAAGTTTTCAATATATTTTACCTTTAATTCAAAACTAACTGATTTAAAAATACTCTGTCCATAATTCCATTTAAAAGTATGTTTGGGTAATACAGTTCTGATTTATTGTACAGCTGTGAACAAAACAGCTTTTAAAAGATACTGGTATGTTGTAAGAAGAGTTGCAGCACTGAAGTAAGCCAAGTTTAACCTTTCATTGCCTGGTGTTGCTTTGGTGTTGGAGATACTATTTGATTTTTATTTTCTTCTGTTAGCCATTCTTAGGATTTACTGGTTAAATAAGTTGTCATGCTCTCTAGAAATAAAAAGCAGTAAAAAAGAGCCAAGAATTAAAGCTAAATGACAATTTGGTAATGATGCCAAGTTATCTAGACCATAAGACCCTTTTGTTTCAGTCCTGCAGAGTTCACTGGAGACTGAAGGCATTTAAAAGTCGGACTCAGTGATGTATTTCATTATGCAGTCAATGACATGTTTGTTTCTCCCACAATAGCATTTGGCTGCCTATTTGCAGTTATGTAGTGGACTTAGTAGGGTTTCCTGTAGACATAAGTTAAAATGAGTGTTCTTAGCAGCTGGGGGAGAGAGGCCAAAGACTGATCTGGTGGGGATGTAATCCTCCCTCTCACTAGATCCTCCTTGGTGAGGAACTGTGCGCCGTGAATGTCTTAATGGTTTTTACCCAGTGGGTGGCACTGAATAGTGTATAACAGTGCATATATCATTATAGTATTAAACAGCAACTATAACTCTGTCAGATAGGGTTTGATAAACAGGAAAGCCTTCTATATATTCAGTGTAGGCCAGCTGTTTGCTAGGGAATGTAGTTTGGAGAGGGAGGTAGGATCAGAAAGGTGGACAGCCTCCTGCACATGGGAGAGGCTAATCTGGTGCTGGAACAGAAATGTTTCTAGGAAGGTAAGAATGGAAACCCAAGGGATAATGTGGGAAGAGACTGTTAAGTAATTCCATCTACCCAACCTGTGGCAGTGTAACAGCTGGGATGGGGAGGCACAGACCAGTCTTGTGGCATTTGATCCCAAAGGCAATAGGCCATTTGTTGCTTGTACTGTGTTGCCAGAGCTGAAGCCACCAAAACCATTTCAAGGTAGACTTTTATATTTTACAAATGGGAAACTAAGGTGATTGGATACTTATTTTTGTGAAGGCTCTGACATGAGAACTTGCTTTCTAGCTATGACCAAAATTGTTCAAATGTAATCACTTTGAGGCAAATATCAAATATCTGAAGGCTTGATAGACATTGAACAGACTAAAGCTCTCAGTGGGGATAAAGGCCTGCACTTTCTATCCCAGCTTATACTGCTTCCATACTGTGGTCATGCAAATCTCTCACCCTCTATAGACACATACTGTGATTGCCTCTAACAGGTACCCTGTTGTCACAGCCCCTAGGTGCTCTAAAAAGAAAAACCTCCTGCAGGAAAATTTCAGTTCAACTGGACTGAGGTAGTGTAACATGTACAATTGCAGTTCCAGCCAAAAATACTGAACTTTGCTTTTTAAGAGCCCCTAGAATTGAAAAGCTGCGTACAAAAACTTGAACTGGTTAGTTGGCTGTTTCTAGCTTATCATACAAACTTACTCATTGCTTATTTTCATTTAGCTTACAATGGCAGATAAATGTCGGGTTTGCATCTTAAAATTCACAGAATATTCAGATGTTAAAATGTTAATACAGGAGTTCATTAAATCCTGATTTCTCTTCCAAGTTTCCATTTTTTATAAACCATAATCATATCTGCAACTTGCTATTTAGCATAGAGCAAAGAGTGGTCTTTTTGTTCCATGCCTGTATGGCACCCATCACAATGAATTCTTTGACAGAGAGCCCCTATGCAAAAATAATCCCTGATGGTTATAAAGCGAGCACAGTTATACAGAATGCAGAAGTTTTTCCTTTGCCTAAACTTTAAATAGCTTATAGCCGATGTTCCTCATAACGCCATCAGTCATTCTGTAACAGACCAAATGATTGTTTATCACCAAAAGGTTATCCTGGGAGTAAGTTCCCTCAAATATGTTCCCTGGAGTGACATTGCTTTAAGAAGTGTTTATTATACATTTACTGTTCTACATACTAAAAAAAATTTGTTACTTTGTGGTTACATGAACACTTATCCTGTGTAAATACGTCCCCCTCAGAATGAAATATGGAAGCTTGAATGGGTGCTATAAATTGACTCTAGCAATAGGTAATAATCAGGTATTAAATAGGAGCTGGGAATTGATGAAATCCCTTTATGGTTTATTTCTGGACATCTTAATGCTTGGTCTATTAGATATTAGACTTTTGTAAGGGCAGTGTAATGTTATTTTTGGCTGTCTGTCAGAAGCTGTTGATGGAAACACTTGTAATGTTAACACGTAACTATGTGAACTAGGAATGTTGTTTCTTTTTCTTCATTTCTGCTGCAGAGTATACCAACACCACAGTCTGCAGTGGTGCGCTGCAATAGCAGATCTGACCCTACAGACATGATGATAGTGTGACTGGATGAGAAAGGGGGTACATTACCCTTTCAGTATTTCGTTGCTGTGTCTAGGGTTCTCCTTGTGCCTGGGTAGCTCTCTTAAAGCTGTGTTGGGTGTTTGCATGCTACAGAAACACCTGCAGTGTTAGACATGCCCTTCTGCTATTTGTGTAGGCCACCAGTTTTTAAAATGATAGTTTTTATGTGCTGATAGTTTAAAAACGTTTTGTCCCTGTGGTATGCCATCTCAGTACTAGTACCTAGTTGTGGTTGCTGATTGCTCTTATCATGGACCTCAGCACTGTGTTACATGAGAGGAGGAAGGGAGGGCTATGTTTGTGCAGCAGAGGCCCTCTGGGAAGGAAGCAGGCAGTGTGTCCAGGACAGTATCATTGGGACCAGGATGGAGCACAGCTGCCTAATGCCTTTTCCTCTGTGATCCACTTCCACTGCATCTTCTCAGCCAGTCTCAGTTCACTCATGCATACCCAGGATGTGTTTCCTTGTTACGGTGTGGTTTGAGAGCTGCTATGTAAGCAGTATTAAAAATGGGGAAAAAAGGATTTTGAAGAACAGCGCTATATACCATAATGAAAAGCCTCATACGTTACGATAGGATTCTCTTTTTAGCATGCACCAGTGACTAGAAGACATTGCATTCCTTCATGGATTGTGGATTGAGGCCTGGCTAAAATAATTCATAGCAAGTGTGTTCAATTGAATTGTAAAACTATAGTGGTGCTAGTTAAAAACTTGATGCTAGGACATGTGAGTTGCCCTGTGACACTTCTTGAGGGCTTAAAGTGCTTTGCTGGGCCCTGAATTTGCAAGCTACTTGTGCAGAACTCATCAGAACAGAAGACATTGTGCGGTTCAAATTGTCTTCTCCGCTTCTCAGCTGCCTCTGTGGCCTGGAAAAGGAGTGATTGGCATGGAGCTCTTATTTGAAAGAGTTTTTCCCTAGTGTCTTTAATAGTTACAACTGAACTGTCTCATCCGCTATAGACTTCATAGACATGTCACCTGAATGAATTGCTAAACAGATTAATTAACCCCAAAGCTGCCCTTTGCCTTTTTCTGCTTTGCATTGTTTCCAAGCTGTAACTTGGAGTCTCCTGACGAGCTGCTTATTTCCCAGTCCCCTCAGGAGTTCCTGATGCTCTCATTTGCCACACTTGGAAATGGGAGCATCAAAGAAATGCCTGGGTAGCCCCAAGTGGCAAAGCTGAATCACACTTCCAGCTGTGCAGGTATTTACTGTCACAGTCTGAGCTGCAGCAGTTGTTTTCCTCATCACTGCTGCTCTGTATGGCAGTCCTCTAATTGCCTTCAAGGGATGGAGCAGGTAGTGAGGCTCAAGGATGGGATAAGGGTGGAAGAGTTATGTTTGAGAAAAAAGAACTTGGATGATGAGTATGGGCAACCCTAAGGCTGCAGGCTGCAAGGGAATGGTAGGAAAAGTTTCTTCTTATGATCTCCAGGAATGTGCTTGGTGTGCCAAGCTAACCTGAGCAGTGCATTGGGCGTAGCTGCAGTGAATAGATGCGAGAGGAGCTAAGCTGGTTAGTGCTTTATGATGTGAATATTTAAAATTAGTTTCTATTCAGAAGGAAAACTGTGTGGAAAACTGAAATTCCTTTAAAAATAATTATTGAAATTATGCAATGTAAATCACTATTGGGTTTTACTGCATATGCTTTTACTAATCTGCTGCAGCGTCAGATTCATTAACTAGTCTCTGCTGTGGAACATCTCCTTTGTTCTTTTAATTAGTGTGGTAAGTAAAAGGAAGGATTATTCTGTAAGCAAGACTTGTTGCTGTTTTATAGACTGCCGTATTATCTAGTTTACATGCTCATGTATAACCACAAGAACTTAGATACAGCAATGTGGCCTACTGCTGACAAGAGTGGGAACTTGCAGCAAATTTTGTAGAAAACATTCCTTGAATCTTATGCATAACAGATGTTAAACGCCATATCAAAACAAAATCAAAGCAACAGCAGATTGGAGATTATTATTCTCCCTCCTACCCCCACCAAAACAAATTATCCAAGCATATTCTTTCTAAAACGTTTATTCTTCACTAGCTGCTTAAACTTCATAATGCCACTGTTAAGAGAAATGTATCCTGAAGAAAGTTAGCCACAGCTTATCATTCAGGTTAACATTTCAAAAGCTTTTCTAATTATATTTAAAATACACACCCCCCCCATGACCCTACTTTATTCAAATTGTTATTGTGATACACTACTTCAAATGTGTTTGATACAAATATATAATGACACTAGTATCATTAGTATTGGTATTACAACTTCAGCTTCTTTAGTTCCCTTTTCTGTGCTTTTTGGTTAGTGCTTTAAAAGTGCTTGGTTTTGATGTTCTTGAAAAAAAACCCAGTGGTTGCAAGGAGAAAACATTCATTTCCCTTTGTGTTTCTAAATGTAGATGTGTGGTTTTTTTCTTGGTACTTTTCTTGAGCTGCTTAAACTTTGTTCTGTGACCCAAGTGTGTTGGATAAATTAGCTCTCTGTTAACGGAATATTGCTGCCATCTCCATTAACTGCTTTACTGGAAGAAATTGGAAATCTGTATAGATTTTACATTAGCAAGAGGAATATATTGCAGTCAAAAATTCTATGGGAAATGGATGTAGAATAATTTTGTTTAATAGGTATTCAACATATATTCCATATGAATGTGATTTTCAAATACAAAACAAAATACTACTTTCTTTGAAGAAAATGACAAAATTGTCTGTGATTTCAAAGGGGCCAAAATGTCTCTGAAAATAGAGGAATAAGTACAGGAAAAAACAGGTAACAGGCAAGATCAGAAAGCACCTTTTAGCTTGCTTAGAACTGTTACATAGTTCTCACACTATTCAAGGTTCAGGACTAAGGCAGGACATCGAACTCAGTGAAATGTCTTTCTTCTACCCTGACCTTGTTTCTTTACCCTTCTCAATTTTATTCTTTAGTACACATATTCCTTGCTATCTTGGTGCTGTCATCCCCTCACACCTAGAGGAAAGGCAGGCTTTTATCCGCTTTTATCTACTGTGTTGGTTGGTTGAGTGAGTGTTATTCCTCTGTGTCCCTCTGTTACATGACAGCTCCTTTCTTCAGGTGGTGGTAGCTGAACTCTGTCCCAAAAATTGTGTGTTTAGAGGTTGGTACGTGATGGTAGGAAAGAGCTTTCTTGGGCTTAAAAGACTTGCTGTCTGCAAATCTGTGCGAAGTGCATTGGTTATGCATTGCTCGTGATTTCAAGCTTCTTTTCCACAGAAGAGCTGGGATTTTTAAAAGAAAAGTTGAGATTCTAATGTTGTATTTATAAAGGAGGTCCCTCTCCCAAACAAATGTGTTTCAACATTTGTTATCCTGTTTTGTAACCTAGCGTATTGTTAAGGTTATCTTGACATCTTTTCCCCTCTCTCAAATTAGTTATTTTCTTTTGCCTAGTCTACTATTTAAAGTTCCATGTAAGCTATCATTGAGGCGGCCACTCTTTTCGCTTAGGATCTGTATTTGGCATTAGCAGGTGGTTTTCGTAAGCCACATCTGTGTTCTTATAAGGATGCTGTGTAAGAAGCCTTTCCCAGATGTATTCTTCTTGCAGCTGTGTGAGGCAAGTTTTGTAGCTTTGGTAAAGGGCAGACTTTCTAGTTCTTTAAAAGGGCAGGACTCTGCATGTCCTGAGTAGCCACCACTGCCCATTCCACACAAAGTGATGCTTCTGCTGATGTTATGTGACAGTGCTGTACTCATTTAAGCCAGGAGCACAAAGTTTACTTCACAGGAAGCTTACTGGTGGTTTACTTCACAGAGTAAGAGGCTGTCTCTTCTCTTCCTTCACCTCCCTTGTTGCCTATGCAGAAGCAGTTACTGCAGCATCCTTAAACAATAACAATAAAAAAACAGCTTTTGGAAGCCTTCTAACTAACGTTTTGCATTTTCGTAGAACACTTTTCCTTCCAAGTCCTCAGAATACTTTGTGAGTGTCAGAATGTTTTGGAGCAGGGACCAGATTTTTTTGTACACAGCAAAGAAAGATAGGGTACAATGTCATTAAATAACTTGGCCAGATCCATGTCTTTGGTGGGCAGTCTCTCTAAGACCACATACTTCATCTAAGAGAAGTTGTAGTAACACAAGATGATGCAACTGCATGCACGTCTACCCTGGGGAATGGTGCATCGGTCGGATACTAGTCTTGTGGAACCTTTGTGTAGTACATGGTGAGGCACTACTAATGTGTACTTTATGCAAGATTTGTGTAGGATTTCCCAAAATCCTTTTTCTTTAGTCCAATGTTTTTTTTGAGCTTTAAAAACCAATGCACATGTAAAATTCTTCTGCCATCTTTCTATCTGTAGCATAAATCTTAAATAAAATAATGAAGTTTTACACCTTTATAGAATTTAAGGGTTTACTGCAGTAGCTGCTTTTGATACAATCAAAGAGGTACCTAAGGAAGAGGAATGAGACAGTGCATTGCCGTGTTCAGTGTCAGAGTCATGTATTTAATTGCGATTGCAGATTGAAGTTCTGTCCTAGTGGAATGGAAACTGGCCACCGTATCCATGTTCTGGTTTGCATGGAAATCATGGCATTTGCACAGAATTTCTTTGATGCAAAAATACTACCTCATTACTCAGTAAACACTTGGTAAATCAAGGGTGAATGAAACGGGGCTGACTGGACTGCAGCTTTGATTTAAATCCTCCTTATTCGTGCTTCCCTGAATGCTGGTGGTATGACTGATGAAAAGACTTTCATCAGGAGTGTTTCTGGCATGTACTGCTCAAAGAAAATGTCTTGTTCTGGCAATACAAGACTTCAGAGATCATGCAGACAGAAACACTCTTCTTGTACTTTGCCATCACATGGTCAGGATTGCAGAGTTTGCCACGACTGGAGGAGGACAGCTTGCACTTCCTCTCCTAGCTCATGATTATATGTATCAGAAGTCTGGTAAGATTAAGTGAAGATAGCTGTTTGAGTAGGTGTGTATGCGAAAAGATCACTGACAATGCCTCATGTTTATCTCTGTTGTGGTTTAACCCCAGCTGAAAACTAAGCACCACACAGCCGCTTGCTCACTCCCCCCTGGTAGGCTGGGGTAGAGAACTGGAGAAGTAAAAGTGACAAACCTCATGGGCTGAGATAAAGACAGTTTAAGCAGCAAAGCAGAAGCCATGCACACAACCAAAGCAAAACAAGGAATTAATTCACTGCTTCCCATCGCAGGCAGGTGTTCAGTCATCTCCAGGAAAGCAGCTCCATCTCGTATAATGGGAAGACAAAAGGCCATAACTCAGAATGCCTCCCCCTTCCTTCTTCTTCCTCCAGTTTTTATGCTGAGCACAATGGCATATGGATATGGGATGGAATATCCCTTGGGTCGGTCGGAGTCAGCTGTCCTGGCTGTGTCTCCTCCCAGCTCTCATGCACTCCCAGCCTACTCGTGGTGGAGTGGTGTAAGAAGCAGAAAAAGCCTTGACTCTGTGTGGGCACTGCTCAGCAATAAATCATCCCTGTGTTATCAACACTGTTTCTAGCACAAATCCAAAACATCCCTATGCTAGCTACTATGAAGAAAATTAACCCTATCCCAGCACATTCTGCACCAAAATTTCCTATTTTTCATTGCCATACAAAATTTGCAAAGGAAAATCAGGAAATCACATGAGGATGATGGTGATCAGTAAGAATGGTGAATTTTGACTATCAGATTGTTAGTCATTATCAGAGACAATGAAATCTCTGTGCAGTTAGGAGTACACTTGGAAGATAACTTGAGCAGCATGTCTAGTATAGCAGCGTGCTGTCTTGGTGAACTCTGTGTACTTGGCTTCAATATAGATTTTTAAATTATTTATAAACATCTGTTCTGAATTTGGTGGGAGGATTGCTGACTGGGTGTGCACTGCTCTTTGCAAGACACAGTAAACCAGTTATGACTTAAAGAGAAATATCCCAAATAGTATTGGATAGTTCTAAGTAATGGGAAACATTGAAAACAAACTTGAGGTAAATTTACTGGATTGATTATTTTTTGGTTTTGTTTTTTAATTAAAAACTCCTGCCAAAGTGGGGTTGCTCATACTATTAGCAGCTTGACTTTCACAGGCTACAGCAGTAGGTATAAGGATACAGATTATGCTGGTGTTGCGAGGGGATGCTCTGTTTGGGAAAGTTGTGGTTGTAGAAGCTCTAATGGCTGAAGGCTTTGACATTCTTCTTCTCTACTGTTTCTTATGGAGCAGCATGGACTCTTGGGGCTCCTCTTATTGTAGTTTTGGTCTCTCAACAAATGTGTTCTCAACTAGTCTTGTCTGGGACAGAACATACACAATTGCCCAGAACAGTAAAAAATCTCTGCCAGAGGGGAAGCATTGGTGCTGTTGCTGTACTGCTTTTGAGGTCCTCTGTCATAGTATAGGTTGAAATTGGATTTGGAGTTAACTTGGGTGATAGGAATTGGTAGGGCAGTGTAAGTACTTGCAACATTTATAGTGAAGGGTTATTTTCAAAGTTTTTATGAGTAGACAGAATTAAATTCTCTCAGAAGTTGTTTCAGATTTCTCGTGTACTCAAGTGGTATATATTGGCTTTGCTATGTTTGATTTGAGTGCTTTGGTGGTCTGTATTTGTAGAAGCTGTTTCATTGCATGACAGGACTACTGCAAATGACTCCAGTATTTTTGCTTGAGTGCATGTACATGGTTTTAAAATAAACAGACCACTTCTCAAAACTCAGCTCCTTTGTTCTCTAAATGCCTGTTATTTGAGAGGGTGGAGAAGTGGGGCAAATTTTATAGTCTAAAATAAACAGCTGCCCCTTTGCTTTCCACCCACTGCTTCCGCCAGCTCTGGATACCTCCTTGCACTTCTGTACTCTGTGTCTGAGCTCATCTGAGTGAATCCAGCAAGCTGTGCAATGTCCTGTCAGGGGTCTTGATCCTCATGTGATTCTTTTCTCCTGGCTCATTTTTCTGTGTCTTCCAGAGTCTCTGTTGTCCCTCTGGGCTTGCATTAACTTTACATGTTGGCTGGAGAAATCATTAGTCATAGGAACAGCAAATGGTATAAGGAAATCTTCTTCAGACTGCCACAGCAGCTTTGCTTTTGTCAAGTCTCTCTTGTTGCTCCCTGTACAGCCCTGCCACTGCATTCTGTACTTGCGTCTCTGTTCCATTGCTGAGTCTGCATTTCTCTAAAACTTTCTGTGTCTGAGAAGATCCCGGTCTTTCCTGGGACATGTACCATTAAATGGTCTTGCTACAGCTTTATCTTTGTACAGATGACTTGTTTTCATGTGAAGTAATTTCAAAGAGAGAGATTTCCCAAACATAGCATGATTTTTTCAGAAGTGGGAAAGAAGAAAGGACGAGGAAACTAAATATCAGGATCACTGTGACTTCTGAGCAGCAGAAGTCAAATATATTACTAGAGAAGTGTACTTTGGAGTACACTTTGGAGTGTACTTTGGTTTTATTAGTATAAGCAATACAGCTTTCATACCTGTGGAGCAAAGCGCCCATTCCTAAGGGTGAAAAATTGTTTTATCAGTCAAATGCAAGCTGCTGTGCAGATTTGTGTAATGCTGTACTGATAAATACAGTTTTTGTTGAGAGAGCTTTTGTAGTGTTTGCCGTCTGGAGTTAAGGTCAGAATATCTACAACAGCTGGGAGTCTGCTTTGCCTCCTGGGCTGTGGATATTAAACTGTGCTTTCTCTCCCAGAGTTCTTTGGTTTATACCTAAATGAAACATGATATAAACACAGGATTATGAGGAGGTTGAATGTGTGGTTTGTAGAGCTGGGAATGGCTGCAGATCCAGTTCTGTTTATGCTCAATGCTTTCTGGCCATGAGCTGCTGCGCAAGGGAGTGGTCTCCAATCCCACCACTTTGTGTTCCCTCCCTTTCTCTTGCTTTGGTTTAGCAACTGAGTGAGCACCGTACTCAGTGTTCTGGAAGGGCTCACCAGTCCTGTGGCACATTGAGTATTTATTTTGGGGTGTGTGTTTTCTGATCGCAGCTGATCTGAATCATTACATGGCGGTATGATTGGTAGATCAGATGCGAGAAAAGAAGTAGGAACACATGTGGCAGGTTGGAGCAGAAAAGAGAAATTGCCTCTTGCAGCAACAGCCTCTGCAGTTAAGATAAAGGTATGGGTGCTGTGAATCTGAATCCAGGGCAATAAGAGACTTTAGTTCTATCACTCTTTGCTGGTGGCTTTCTTGTCATGAGACTTGAACAAAGCTACGTGACTGTTGCATTGAGCTTTTTGTCTGCATAGTGAGGAATCCTTATTACCCTGTGGCTAAAGGTGATTCTGTTGTCTTTTTAATATTATTTTAATGTAAGTATATAAGTTCATAATTTTTTACATAAGAATTTTTTGTACCTCAAAGGTTTTATGTTTGGAGTTTCTTCTTTATCTTGAATCTTCAGTAATGACTGTGGCCTGGGAGAACACCAGGTGATGAGAATCCACAGCATAAAGTCATTCATTCACAGGGTTGTGTATAACACATGTGGATAGAAGGCAGTGAGTTTCATGTAATTATTACAGGTGGGGTTGGGAGCACTGCTTGTTATTGAGGTTCTGAGCTTCTTATGTCCCCAAACTTACTTGCATTGGCAAACACTTGCTTTGTACAATATCTATGAAGTTGCACATGTACAGATTAAATGCATCAGTTGCAAATTTCTACCCTAAGATACAGCCTGTATCCCTAGGCCCTTGTTGTCCTTGTTCATTTGTTCTTCAGGAAGCCTTATGAAGCCTCCATTCGGTCCTCAGCTGTACAAAATGCAACATTTGGTACCCAGCTGTACGTAACACAAATGCCCTCTCTTTTGAGTGTCCCTTTTTCCCCTGGGGTCTGACTCAGGGCTCTGGTGAGTGATGTGTTGAACTGCTGAACACTCACAGCTTACCTAAAACCTCTGGGAGCTGTGCTTGTATTTTCTATGTGAAGTGGTATGTATAAGTATGTGTTGCAGAAGGTACTAAGTTTAGGCTGTCTGTAGGCAGCTTCTCAAAATTAGTAATGTGAAGTACAGAGACTTTAAGGTAAAGCATTATTTCTATCTGCAAAACAGAGATGGTTTATGCTTGAAAACGTGTTTAAAACTTCTGTATGCTTGTGAAGCTCAAATGCCACAGGGATGGTCTCTGTGGAAGTCGTAAGTGTCCTAAGACGCTGTTTTGAATGTTGTTTTAGTACAGGAAGCGTGGGGTGAAAACTGAGAACCAGAGAGACCGTGAGAGGCAGGGCATGTTGTGCTATGTGCTGCCTGGAAGCTAGAGCTCTCAGTGAAAGGAGATTATAGTCAGTAGGGGAGTAAATATGTCTGTACATACGTAATGAGAAAAGACCGATCTAGGGGTATCATAAAATCATAGAGTAGTTAAGGTTGTAAAGGACCTCAAGATCACCCAGTTCCAACCCCCCTGCCATGGGCAGGGACACCTCACACTAAACCATGGCACCCAAGGCTCTGTCCA
>JANHGB010001327.1:0-40482 GCA_026283785.1 Coracopsis vasa | reverse complement strand
CCGGGCCCCCCCGCACCAGCGGCGCCCGTGCCGGTATCGGGGCCGGAGCCAGAAGGAGTTGTAGACCGTTTCTACCAGACCTCCCCCTTCTTCCCCCTGCTATGAAGCCCCATTGCGCGGGTTTCAGAGGCTATGAACAGTAACATACCCTGCTGCTTGGTTCCTTTGCTCTAGCAGCAAAGGAAAACCCTTCCCTCAGAAGTTGCTATTTATTATCTTCACTTGAAAACATTACCTGCTATCACACAATCATCCTGAAAAATCACAAAATCTTTTGACTAGAGCCTTTGCCATGTGTATGGCTACTTACCAAAAGGTCTTCTTCTTATCACCAAATCCAGAAACAGGAGCCTGCAAAATCCACTACCTCGGCTGTGCTGACATCTCCATCCACATTTAAGGATTCCACATTCATTTTATCTCTATGCTTTATTTTAATCCTGAGAAAGTACTTCTTCAATAATTTTCCAGCTTGCTTCAGCATAAGGACCACAACTGTAAAATAGCATATCTGACAGCTACAGAAACACGTAGGGCAGGATTGTCCTAATGAGATGAATGTGTTTGTCAGCTTGTCAAGTGTACTCAGTGTTTTATCAAGGAAGTGATGTTAACTTCGCTGCCGACATTGCATTCATGTTTCTGACTTCCTGTCCGTTCACACTACTGAGCTAAGTAGCTGACTTCAGTGCCTGTCAGAGGCACTGAGGTGGTTAAGCTCATCTCAAGTTGTGTTTCTGCAGCAGTCTGCACTGCTGGGATTCCCAGTTTCAGAGCAGAAGCATGCTTTTTATTCAATCTCCCACATCGAGCAAATTTTTCATGTTCTCAATTAGATCTCAGTTGCCATAGACAGAATAAACTATAACAACCTAATGTTGGATCTAAATGGGTCAGAATGACTTAAGAGTAACTTAACAGAGGTCACAGGCTTCTACCTTTGGCTCTACACCACAAAAACACCTCACCCCGCTCGGTGTCAAGACACAATAGAAATGAAAACAGTTTAGGATCACAGTTAACCATGGATTCACAATATCACGGCAATTAACAGCGTTACAAAATGCTAGCAGAGAACATATAAAGGAAAGGGAAAAGGAAAAGGAAGGAAGATAAGAAGAAACACGAAATTATTTGAGAGGTTCTAGCCTTCATTTTTTGAGCCTTGACACACTTCAGTGTGCACAAGTGCAAGCATGCACGTGTTACCCCAGCACATGACTGTAGTACCTGCTACTGGATAACAAATAAGAAAAGGAAATGTGGAAGGAGATGGTGAAAAGAAAAGTGATCTAGAATAAGGAAGCCTGTTATTTTTCATTTGTCTTTGAAGACTGATGGACTTACATAAACTTACACAGCTTCCACATGGAAGACTGATTGTTTTGAAAATGAATGCAAAGATTCACTCCTGGGCAGAGATATTTCAAAGCGGTAAAACAGTTGGCTCTTTAAAATGTTTTTGAACAGTAGAACTCTTAATGGTAGCAGCATGAATAAGGCAGTGCTAATGAATTCAGTCCTTGCTAAAATACTGCTGGTAAAATACTGCGGTGCTTTTGAAGTAAAAATTTCAAACTGTTTTGGTTTGTTTGCTAAAGTTCCATCTCCCCTTTTCAGTTTCTTTTAATCGAATGGGATTTCAATTCTGCCTGTCATTTTTGAAGTAGACTGGAAAAGAGGGGAAAGCCCCTGTGGGAAATGAATTTAACAATCAAATGCTGTCCCTGAGAAACCAGAGTGGTTCCTCTGTGCTGGTAGGCACCAGCACAAAACTGGAGCTGTACACAACTCCCAGGATGTGTTGCCCAGATCCCATTTGGGTTTGAAAACCCATTAGCAACATTTTAGAGATTTCAAAGTCTGTCCATGAGCATCATGAGGAGCTCTGGGTGGTAGAAGCCTTTAGCTGTCTCTTACTTCATTTAGGTGCCTAAGGAAGAGCTAACACCTAGTGTAAATCTTGCACCAGTGCCCACTTGTCAAGGTCTGGTTTACCTCCTAAGCTCCATTCAGGATTTCCCTTAGAAAAAACAAAACAAAAGCCTGTACTTTGAGTACTGTCAATACACATGAAGTTTCAGTTTGAACTGAATTCAAGTCATAAAGATCTGTTCAACATTTTTTGGCTCTGCCTGGGTTGCTGGGATGCCTTATTTTACGTTGAGAGGACATTTGGGATTCTTTTCTGGTTGATTGTGATTTCTTTAGTAAAAAGGTTGTGTCTGGGACCCACTATCCAGGAGTGCAAAGGTCACCATGCTTATTCCATGGGTATACCCTAGAGAAATAGGCTACTCAGTCAGAAATCTGTTATCTCTGCATCCAGCATATTGTTTCCTTATCAGGAGATACCAGTTTTGGAAGAACTTGATTTCAGAGTATGAGGCAGTTCCACAGACCACTTGGGTTTGACCTTCAAATGCCTTAGATAGACACAAGCCTTGAAAATGACCCTCAGTGCCCTGCAAACTTTTGTGGAGAAAAAATAAGAAGTGGCCGTATTCTTGACACTGTTGCTGAATCAATGAATTGCAGTGCTCTAAATTAGCTGAAGCTTTAGTTAACCATGAATAAGTTTTTTTATTCTAGGAAAAGAGAATAGTAGTATCAAGGCTGACAGATTGTGATTTTATATGTTAAATATATGCATGCCCCTATATGACATGAAAGGAAGGAGTCTAGAGAGGAAGAACAGTTTTGTATTCCAGTGTCTGCTAGCTGGGAAGAGCAAGGAGCCAAGTAAATATATGCAGAGACAAACCTATGGCTTCTGCTGTATTGCTCCAAGTCCCAGCAGTACAGTGGGCCCAGTGCCATGCAGACATCCCAATGTATCCAAAGAGGTTGCCAGGAAGCTGGCAGAGGAAACAGCTCTGAGACGTTTCCTTAGAGCACCTAGAAAGCTCATCCAGCTCTCAGCAGCAGCATTTTCAGCATCTGCAGCAATAAATGTCTAAGTATTTGAGGGTTGGATTCAGATTGGAAATTAATATTTACTTCTATCAATTAGGAATAAACAAATGCTCTATGATCATTACCCTAACAAAACCAGAACTCTATGTGTGGATTTGAAAACCTGCGCTTGAATAGAGCTGTCGCAAGATCTGTAAGTATATTTAAGTTCCTCTAAACTCCCACTGCTTTCAGCACAAGCACCCAAATTGAAGTTAAATATATAAATAATTGTCTCTGTTGTATTAGGTTACAGACAGAATTTTGTTTCTGTTAAGATTATTGCTACTGTGACATGAAATTGTGTGTCATGAAGCTGTATGACAAAGTAAATGAACTTAGCAAGAAAGTCAAATGTCCATGAAAAGTATGTTCACATACTTGCTCTATCTGCCTGGTCTTTTTTTCCTTCCTTTGCTTATTGTGCTTCTTCCAATTATCTGTTTCGGTCCCATCTCAATGAGGAAAACCTCATTTTCTTCAAATTGATGCCAGCTAATTTAATTTTCAGAAAGAAATTGAACATTGTTAGACTTAAATAATTCTTGTAGCTTTTTTGATTTGAGGTCCACACAGTAATATAAGGGAAATATTTAACAGTACTTAATAAACTGTCTTAGTAGTTGGAACATGAACTTGAGATGGTGAACTTATGTAAAGCCTACAACAACTTCATGATCATGAGTATTTATACAGCTAACTAGTCTGTGCCTGACTGGCTGATTCAGGCACAGAAACAGGTCACCCAGCTGCTGTGATCAGTTCACTTAGGGTTTATTTGTGAACTTGGAATACTTACCACAACACTCCCGTAATCACTTTAGCAATAATTTATTGGACAAACTGTTCATGAGATGATAGCCTCAAACCACAAAAGAATCTTCAATCTTTTAACAAAAAGAACTTGCTTTCTTTTTCATAAGAGCTAAGTGCTTAATACAAGTTCTTGTCTATGACTAGCTCACCCTGCCTTCTAACCAACAGGCTGAGGCAGTGCTGTGAAGCAGCCGCATATAACCATCCCCACACAGGTCTGCCACTCACCCACTGACCCTATGCTCTTGCTGCTACCCCATCAATGTGGTACTGTTATCCCAGCTCTACTCACATATTAGGCAAATTCATCTTATGTCCTCTTAGGAACTGTTTCTAAACTTGCATTCATATCAAAGCATGTCACCCTATAGCACTTCTGTTCAAGACTTGCATATCTCTATTTGCCCAGAACAACTAAATATAATCTTACTGGTATTCAAAAAAGACACACACCCCCCAAAACACACCCAAAGGAAAAAAAAAATTAATTATAAACAGAAAACCAAACCAAAACCTAGACTCATGTTTCACCTTCATTGGAAAAACTGATCTTATGACCAGACAAGTGTTCCTGATCATATTGCAAGGTTACAATATAGCATATATGTAACTTAGAATTCCAGTCACAGAATCTATCAATGATTTAGTACGTAAGAAGAAAATGACGTTTGTCAGTCATATCTACTGTAAGTTTACGCATCCATATTTCCCTTAGCTATCTGTATGAAGGGGATCAATACTGTACTAACAGCTCAACATTGTCTCCAGGTATTTTTAATCTCTTTTCTCCCACTCTGTTCCTCTATCAAGCAATCAGTTTAGGTCAGACTCACCTCAGTGGCCCAGCAATCTGCATTTATAGGCAGAAAATCTGAATCTTCGCACTGCTGATCTTATTGTTTTACAGACTATTGATTGCGAGCCATCCGGTTTCAGCAGTTCAAAGGGATCAACCTCTGGAAAAGAAAAGCAGAAAGAAGGAATAAACAGGATGAGGGCACAATTGCAACTGAACTGACAAATTATACTAAGCTGATTTTGTGTAACGTAGATAAATAGTAATAAAAAGAGGTCCTCTAATCTCTTCTATGCAGCATTGAAATGTAACCAGCCAGAGGTTTGCAGCACATCAGTGGCCCATGTGGCCTTGCAGAGAAGGGCATGCTGGTGAGGACCACAGCAAGGGCTGGATGAGACAGGTGTCCCCCTAAAGGGGTTTCAAATGGAGAAGTTCCATGGTTCTCCCCATGAACCTATGCCCACCTTATGCTTTGGTCTAGACAGAGCAAGAGACACCACCTAAACCAGAGCCAGAGTGGAATGAGTAAGGGAGTTAGTAACAAGCTCACCAGCCCTGTTCAGGCTTCGCCAGGAAGGGAAAATAGTGACAGCAGATAGGAGTGCCCAAGTGAGGTCTGGGGGTTGCTGAGCAGCTTCTCACTGCTATTTGACTGCTGAAGGGCAGTGGAGATGGGAAGGGCAATGGGAACAGCTAGAACAAAGAACCTGGATTTCACTGGCTTGGCTTCCTTTTTATGTTGGTATACTTACAGCATGAAATGAAGCTCAAGATTCTTCTACCTTTCATTCAAATTCAGATGGTATTTCCCTAGAAAATGGTTTAATTTGCCCTAGAAATGTTTTCATTTTAACATATGAGTCAGACAGATAAATTTTTTAAGTTACATATAACTTACCAAGGTTTACACTAACAACATAAAGAGTTTGGAATTGTGGGGAGTTTTAACAACTGTTTTTCTTCCACTATTCTTAATATTTGGTGATATTGCATGCACTAATAAGGTATCAGCACTACAACATGGCACTAAAGTTCAAGGTACCCATTTGATATTAAGTTCATGAGGCCTTTAGGACATAAGTTAGGCTGCAACTTTCAAGTGCAATTTTTGATAAACTATTTGCAAATGAGATGTATTGCAAATGTTTGCTCATTTAATTAGAACATAAAAGATTTTTCTCTGACTGGAGCTTGCTTCTGACCCTTCTTGCCTGTGTGTGGTTTGTATTGTTCTTGGCTAATGAGATATAGGATATGTACTAAACATTTACACATTAAAGGCATCCTTCATTCAGCATGAAGGTGTTGATACATCAAGGATACCTCAAACATGCTGAGATTCCAACAACTTGTCAGACAAATTAGCACCTTGCCAATCGGGGTTAAAATTGAGTTTCAGATTTCTCCCTGGTGGGAAGAAAAAAATCAAAAATCACTGTAGTTTAATGCTTTCTCTGTAAATATGAACACAAAAGGCTTTACCACCTCTGTAGTGTAAATTATAGCCCTCACTGACTATCTGATTTTTAATTCATTAGTTTTAAATGATCCCAGGCAGTTCAGAGCAAATCCATTGTGTCATTCCTCTCTTGGGGCAGACATCACCCCTCTTTTGAGTTTAATTAAATAATTTCTCTCAGAATTATTTAGAATCTACACCTGTATGTTAAAACGGATGAAATCAAAGTCTCAAATCTGTATGTTCCACTAGCATTTAACTACCAGGGATTTTTAATCCTAAATCTAAGGAGTATGTGGAATTAAGGGACTGTATGGCAATGAAACAATAAAAGTTAAATTGTAATTCTTTTTTGTCTTCAGCTGAGTAGTGCTGAAAATTTGTGCTCAGTGCTTCAGATCACTGGGACTGTGCATGAGGCATTCAGAGTGCCAGAAAGACTTACTGTCAGATAATCCAGCCTAACCAAGTATCCCAGTCGAATAACTGGTCTGGGAGTAATGTCAAAATAGCCACTACAGCAGGAACCAATGACTATCCTGTACCTCAAAGTCACAAATTATGTATGTACTGGGGAGACCATGACACAAATTGCTGCCTACATAAGATCTGGGGAAAGAGGGTTACTATCAAAAACCTCTGAGACAGGAATTATTTATGCATCAAAAGGGCTTTCTTGAATTTACACACCTTACCATGATCCCATCACAAGCATACACTTCCAAGATTATGAGACCACCAAATCAAATCAAACTATAATCAAAATAAGAGAGGGCCTAAGGTTTCTATAGAGATCAGGTTTGTACCTGTAAGTCATTCCTCAGTTTCGCCTTGCAACTTCATTCTCAATAATCTCAAATTCAGCAGATTTTTTTCAAATACAGGACATTTGTGAAGGGTCTTCCTGGTTGAAGTTTTTTGGAGCTCCTTTCAGAAGGAACTGTCATCATACAAATTTTTTCATTAACCCTTCGTCATTTATCATTAGACCCTAATATTGAAATGAAATATACATATCTCTCTGTTCTACACCTGGATATCTACTCAGTGTGACTCTTATGCCATGGCCACAACTTCCCCTTAACTAGGACAGAACACCTTAACCTGTGTCCTCAGTGCAATCATCTTTGTTTAAAGATTCAAAGATAATTACAAAAAATAGCTGCCTGGGAAAAATTACCAGAAGTACGTATTTAATTCTGAGGATGCCAGTTCCTTTTCTGCATATACATTTTTCAGCTTTCTCAGTAAAATACAATAAAGTGAGTAAGGCTATTAGGGCCCAACATCCATAACTAGGCAGACAAGGGCTGCTGAAGCAGCGATATGCAATTTAATGCTGACTGCATGGGCATTGCAAAGGCATGTCAAACTGATAAACCAGATGCTTATACAACTTCACACAGAAACCGGGAGAAGATGGAAGATTTCTGATTTTCATAGTACACGTTTGTATGGAACATCAGAGCAGAACTCCAGCTTGGTATTAAATATACTTAAATATTCACACAGGTTTTTGCCTTGAAGGGAAAAAGATTCTAAAGAAAAAAGACATAGAACGTTTAAATCCTTAAATAGAAATTTTGGTCCCCATATATGACATGATTTATAAACATGTAATTAAAAGGAACTGATTCACTAACAGGATCCTAAATTTGTAGATAAGTGCTGGTATTTGACTAAAACAGTAATGGCAAGCACTAATTGCATATAGTCTGTTGCATGGCTACTGGAATCAAGTAGTGAAGAAGATCACAGTGCCTTATTAGTTAGGACCACCTAGAGTGACAGAAAGCTTGAACGATCAAAGAGAAAATAGTTTTATGCTGCAAATATTGATATACTCTTGAGCTTTTGAGCACATTTTAAGATCCAGTATGAACACTTGACATACCAAATACTGAACAGGGAAATGACTGTAGTATCAGGGTACAGAAATTCTGCTTTCATCAAAGATGAGTGAATAATATTTGGTGTTATATTCCTATTCCTTATTGTATCACAAAATAATATTTGTCTTATCACCAGAGCTCAACAACTTATTTTTGCCTACCTTAATCAAGAATAAATTAGCCTTTCTTCCCAATAGCAAAGCATGAAAGAGCCTATCCTATTTTCTCTGTATATCCATATTGAACACTGGGTAGATGGGGTGAAAAAAATTCAGGAAATAACCTCTTTGTAGAAATCCAAAGTAATACAGAGTTTATTATTTACTTTTCCTAACCTGGTTATCTGGTCCCATGGAACTGAGTCTGTGCCTGAATATCTGAAAAGTTTAAAATAGAATGATATATGGTGTCTCTGCAGTATTGTTCCTCATGCCTGGACTTATACAAGGCACAGCCTTGAAACACTTCTGTGAACAAAACTCTGTTCCTGAATGTCTGCAAATACTGACAAAAACACTGACATGATTGAAACTAGCTCTCCTTTGGTACTGACCCATAATTGAAGAGTGGGGATTGTCTTGCAGAATTTAAATGTCTTTAGATTCTGTAATTTTCAATTTATTCACATATATGAAGTTACTTTTTTGTTGCTGTTAAATCTCCAGCTTGCAGACCATTCAGTAGGTCATGGCTTTTAATTCTGTAATTCATCAAATAAAATATAATCTATGGATATAAAAAAGCCTTCTGGCTCAAGTGAGAGGTGCTGGAAATAAATCTGTGTTAAGAAACCTGAACATTAATTTTAAATTCTATCTTTAAAAAAGTATCTTAAATTGTGACTGAATAAGAGTAGTGATCTCCTCTGGGAGAGCTTTCATTTAACATAACTGAGGGACATAAGCAGGAGACAGATATAGTTAAATAATAAATAATACCCTGATTCTTCCAGTATGGGAGTTTTACCCTCCACACACACTGATTTAACATTTCTCTTCGAAAGCTCTTCACAACTCTTGGCTTGACCACCTCTAAATTCTCCAAAATCACTAGAATTTTAAGGAGTCGATTACCTTGTTATAGCAGGTCTAATATTTATGTTTAATATATTTATGCTTATATTTGCACTACACATTTAATATATATGTAAATAAATTATATAAATGTGTAAATATAAATTATATAAAAACGCGTACAGAAATATTATGTAAACATGCAATGTAGTGTTTCCTCACTAAATAAGCAACGTACACTAGCAAAAATAATATTCTTTGAAGCCTGAAATTGATCAAATAGATCTCAATATAAAATGGACAACTACCTAACTAGAAAAGATGCCACTGCCTCCCTGCCAGTATCTAAAATCCACTTTCTCACTCCTAAAACATCAAGATGTCTTTGTTGCAACAGCTTGACAGAATCATAGAATAGTTAGGGTTGGAAAAGACCTTAAGATCATCAGTTCCAACCCCCCTGCCATGGGCAAGGACACCTCCCACTAAACCATGTCACCCAAGGCTCTGTCCAACCTGGCCTTGAGCACTGCCAGGGATGGAGCATTCACAACTTCGCTGGGCAAGCTTTAGAGAAGAATAAACCAGTGCATATGATCATATGCTCCACTGCAAAGTTTGCATAGATTCACAGAGAGCTCAAGCTTGGTATTCAGAAGCCCCGATATCATTTGAGCTTGCTTTTTTAGACCATTTCATCTCTAATGCTGTGTAAAAACACTACCAAATCAGAAATGAGCCTAACACTTAAATTCTGCCTTTCTGAAGGCACAATGACAACTCTGGTTTAGAGTTCAACTAGAAAACAAGATATTTGTGTCCAGACTTGGGGAATTACTTCAACCTTTTGGAAGAAATTAGGCTCTGGGGTTGTTGACTTAGAACCATCCCTGTGTTTAAGGTTCAGATCTCATTAGTTTTGGCTAGGAATACTCTGTAATTACTAGAAGAGTTTCCTCAAGTTGCACTTCAGAAATTCATCTTTTTTGCAAGCTGTAAAGTATTCATAAAAAGCTAAAAACTGTGGGAAAATTAGCATTGATGGATGTTTTCTTACCCTCCATCAGGAAATTATGTACTTGAAACTCATTACAGATCTTCATAGAAACTCTGCTGAATGTGCCTTGGGCTTTGTGCTGATCAGCACACAGAGTTTACTGCATAATTCATCTCTCTTGTGTCACATTTAATGTATAACATGTATTTCCTGTTAATTATGAAAATAAAAATTTCTTTTAGGAACATAATAATGAAATTACTACAGAAATTAAGAAACATGCAGTTTTCTTTTACCCATTTTACACAATACTTTAATTTTCCTTTAAGTCAGTATTAGCTTCTGCACAGAAATAAGAGGAAGACGTTGCATTGAGAAGTCACCAAACATGCTTTGCTTCTCCTTCATGCACTAGACACAGCCTCTTCCCTGGGGTCACACAAGGAGAGGTGCATGGGATCTCTGTTGTTTCACTGGCTGCCAAGGCCATCCTTCTCACTGGACCCATGGGTTAGCATGTTGTCCCCTTAATTTTTTTCCTCAGAGAGAGGTTTAGATTTTTTCATATCTATTTTCATGCATGTCAATGAAACATTAAGCATCCCGTATCTCATTTTCCTTATTCAAGGTTGAAGATTATTCAGTAATATTCTACTTCACTTCACCCATCCATCTACATGAGTCCGTTCAGCTTCCCTTACCAAAAGAATGACGAAACAAAAATCCCATCTCAGCATCATACCCACACCAATATATCTTACAAAGTTATATTGTCTGCCACCCTGAAAGGGTAGGAGAGAGTAAGAGTAAAGTGATGGATCATGAGAAGAAAACTAGCAACACCATAAATCAGAAAATATATTGCTCTTATTTGGAATAAGAAGGGATAGGAGGGAATGGGACACAATGGTACATTTGGCCCACATATTTTCATTGATACACTGATTATTTCCTTTTGGAGGAACAATCCTGTGCTGGGCTCGTGAGGCAACTGGGTTAATATAGTTGATATAGCTTTCATAGTTCCCACTAGCATCGCATCATTATAGGTTTTTTACAGGGCTTTACTAACTACCAAATCAAAGTTGATAATCCAATAGATGTCATAGATCTATTCTAACCATAAGATTGTATTGCCTGATTAGAGTACACTCAAGTATTACAGTGTGCAGATCCCTGAAGAAATACTCTATATTTTGTGATCATAGGCATGTACATCACTTTCAGAAATGCAACCACATGTAGCTTGGAGCCTACCTCAGATGCTGTGATTCTACTGGCTGCAAGACACACGGGAGCCACAGGGTAATCTGAATGAGAGGAAGCAAAACAGCTGCCCTTGAATCCAGACAAATCTTGTTCATTGGGAAGGTTTGATGGGGCCCTTGGAGACTGTAATCTCTCAGCAGAGCCAATTTAATCTAGAGAAACAAGAGAGTCTTGATAAAAAGACATATTATCAGCAGTGGTGTCAAGGAATGAGGATCAATTTTCATTTCCTCAGCTGTGGAAGGACCAGCAGCAGAACCCTAACAGAATGACTCTGCAAGCTGAGAGCACAACTTTGGTAGCTTCTCCAGAAGGTTTCAGCTTCACTGCTCCTTGTACAGATGTAAAAAAGAAATTTAACTGCCAGAGCTGATGGTTACAGGGATCTGGCTGTGAGAAAAAAGAAAAAAAGGGCCTTGGGGAAGACTTCATTCTGATACAGCTGATCTCTGTAAGAAACAAAAGCAGCATTGGCAGAAAGAGTTTGGGTCCTTTTAAACTTCTCTTTCAGGGTGACATTTAAAATCTGTGTTAGCAAGCAATACACTGGCCACTAGTTATTGTAGCATCTGAATTCCTTCTGGCATTCTTGAGCATCAACTTCTAGAGTCACATGGCTGTGTACAGCCTCTATTCATGATTGTGCGGAAAAATTAGGAATTGACTTCTAAAACCACAGGGCCTGGAAGGCCAGACATGCCAAATGTGCTCGCTTCAAACTCATGGCTTTGAAGCCAATTTCTAGATGCTCAAATCATATTTTATTCAAGTGTGGGATGGCAACACTGCAAGTGTTGGGACATAACTTTTATCACTCCAAAACCAATACCTCTTAAAATTCACTGGTATAATCAGTCACTCCTTTCTTTTATGGGTAGCTGAACAATGCTGTTTCAGCCTATTTCGAAGGTGAAGATGTGAAATGTTTCTGAATAATAACATAAGCAAGCATGAAACTAACCTATAAAGAAAAAAGATCATGAAATATTCTGTTATGATATGCAAGGATTTTACAAACTCATAATAAAAGCTTTTCATATCACCATAGCATTTCACCTCAGGGCAAATTCGTAGGTTTTCTTTTTTCAAGGTATTGATTCTTTTGTATATCCTAAATGAGATTTAAGTAATAATTCTTTTTATTTTTTTTTAATCTCTAGCTCTTGGGTTTGGAGTGCATTGCTTTGGAACAGCCCATTTCATCATTACACACTGCACTTATTTTACATTTCTTACATACTTAAGAGTATTTAGGCATTAAGATTCTTTTGGCACTTTTTATCTGTTGAAAGTTGGTTTAATACATTAGAAAAAAAAGCAAGAAAATTATTAAGATGCATTCCATGCTAAAAGTCCAACTGTTCCAAATGTTCATTGTTTTTCATTCCAAGCCCACATATTTCACAAACTTTGTATAGTTTTATTTTTCACCCTCAGGTTTCTTTCACTCTTCACTGGTGTAAACAGTGAAATTTATATTCTTTGAAAATATAATTGTGAAAATATAACTGTGCGGCTCATTTCTGCGGCACATGTCTGCGAAGTACATATCTTATTTACAAGAATATTTTATATAAGAGCTGAATTAATGACAGGCAGCCTTGACATAACATTTAAGACAAAATATTGGTGCTATATTAGGCTACTGTATTACTTTCAGGTCAACTGATGGATAGTTTGCTTTTTGTAGTTTTGAGCACAGAGATTCAGAATTTCGACAAATCAAATTGAATCCAACAGATCAGAATGTACTCCTCTTAAGCTTTGCTGAACAATGACTCCACTGATGTCTAAATCTTGGCGGGGGGTGGTGGTGGACAAGGGCATAAAAGAATTCTCTCTGTAGAAACAGGAAGCTCTTCATGCCCCAGCCTCTTAAAGCTAAGAATCACTGACCAACAGAATTAGGTTGCTCTAGAAGTAATATATATATATATATATATAGTGAAGTTTCTACATAATGAATGCTCACGGGAACTTTAAATACAACTTTATATGAATGCTCCTCAAAAATAACAATTTTTCAACATTCTCCAAAATCTCTGTCAGTACACTTAGCAGTGCGATTGAAGACAGACACACTCAGAAGACATCCAAACCTCAAATACCATATTAACACCACTTTGTAAATGTGCTGTCTCAGGTCTCCTAAGCCCCCATGCTCTCTTCTGGCTCTAATTTAAATTAGCCATTGATAATCATTATTGAGAAAAACAAAAACCATGATCTGATTCTGAACCTATGCAAGGTTTAATTCCTGCCTTTTCACTGGAGCAAAAGTCCATAGGCATAATGGTGATGGGTAAGACCACAGGGGTTAGCTAGCTCAATGTCCATGTCTATCCAACAGCGATAGACAGTTGATCACCATGGAAATTCGTATGAAAAGGCCTTTAAAATTTGGGCAGTTGAAGATCACAGGCAAAACTACCCCTAGCACCAAAGACAGTAATTTGCCTTACCCCACCCATAAAATATTGCTAAGATTATTCACACATCTCTTTTTCTTCCCCAATTATTTTACAGATAATTAAAAGCACCATTTCCCCTGCGCTATCATGAACAGAATTTTGCAATATTTTTCTGACTCACCAATGGGTATTCTCCTGAATATGCATCTGAGCTTTTATAAGTTTGATGATGCTGCTGAGGCTTTTGTGCAACTGCTTTTTAGAATTAATGGTAAAGCAAATCTCCTAGATCCTTACTGCCTCACCTTGAATCTAGAGACATCTCAAACCAAAGCCACTCCCAAGTTAATTTCAATTTCACCTCCGTGTCACAATTACATTTTCTATATGCTTCTCTTTCAGGAATGACAAAATGATATGAAGGAAGCTGATTGTTGATACCTGAAATGCTGCCTCTCTAGTGATGGAAGTTATTTCCTCAGCAAACAGTCTGACAGTCAGAGGACCATTAAGCAACAATTTTGGTATCCTTTACTCAATGGAGAAGTACCACCAGAGGGTGATTAAGAGTAATTAGATTAGAGGAATCCCAACGCCAGTATCACAATATATAACCAGAAACTAACGTCTCCTGTGCCAGACTTGTTCTTCCTCTTAGAATAGCACGTCACTGTGCATCATGGAAATAAAACAGCAGATGTTTCCAAATATAGAGCAAGATTCACTGTGCTTGTCAGCTGTCTTTCTGGACTGCAGACATACATTATAACCGTAGGCAGAAAGCCATTTCTATAATACATTACAAAGTTGGAGAAGAGATCTTAAATTTTAAATAATGAGCATATTCAAAATATTTATAGGTGATATTTCAAAGTTAGAGAGTGGGAGAGGTGGAATTGTTAGTAACATCATTCCTCCAGCAAATCCTTCCAGCTAAATCCCTGTAGAGAGTCCAGCTGGATATCTGCAGAAGAATTTGACACTGACATCTACAGTAGTCATTCAGTGGGTGCTACCTGATGAAAGATATGGAGGTCTTAGAGTAAGAATCCTGTTGAAAACTTGTGGCAGCTTTAAAAACAAAACCAGGTAGTGGTTTCCAAAAAGGAACAAAGTATACTGTGAACTTGATACTCCTCTCAATTTATAGTTGATTATTAATCCATGAACCCACCCACAAAACAATTGCTAGTTGTTATTCAATTTATATCTTGCTGAAACAGAGAAGGCTATTGGTGATGTGATGTACTTTCACTGTTAGAAATAGCTGTGCAATTTGGAAGTGGTGGAGAGAAGGAAGGAGCTGGTTCTTTAGGACCATCTATCTTCAACATACACCATATAAGATTGTTTTTTATGTAGTTAGGAGGATGTCTTTTATAAAAGGTGAGTATATGACATGTACATCCGTATTGCTTAGGACATGCATGGACAGACAAAAACTTCTTGAAGATTCATGGTGACAGTAACTACAATGAGAAAAAGCACTTGAATTACAAATGGACCTAACTTCAGAACTGCATGGATACAAAAATCGGTATTTTGGATTTCCAAAACATATGTGTCTGTGTCTCCCTGAGCTGCTATTTTCACCAGCTTTGAAGTCAGATGAAAATTTCATTATTCCAATTCAATAAGTGTAATCTCATTTTTCAGTAGACAAGAGCAACTAGGGGATACCTATTACTGAATGACAGAGCATATTGAGAAACAGTCAATATAGGGAACAAGCTTCAGGGTGGTCTTGCATAGGGAGTGAAAAGACAAGGTAAGTCCAGATTAATTGTAACTGCAAAATTTGAATGTCTTATTGGCCATCAGTCATTTTTTTCAGACATGGTATGCTGGGGGTAGGGGAGGGGAGCAATCTCTGGAATGCTCAGGATTACAAAGTTTCACTTAAACGAGAAGACAAAACCCACCGTGATGGACCACGATCTCTCACCATTTATGTATACACCTGCTTAAGTAGCCCCTTTTTTCCAAAATTACATCTATTTCCTCTCTTTTGTTAATGTATTCATTGATTTTTAATTGAAATTTCAGAAACAGAAAAGCCTTTTTGCTGTTCTTGTTTTTGTTGTGGTCATTCCACAATGAAGATTTATCTTTTATTTAAACTGGATGACCCAACATATTCAGTTCAGCTGCTAGATTGACTGTCACTGAGTTGTCAAATGCCTGTTATGAATAGTATACAGAAGGAGAACAAGTTGACCTTGAACTCGCTAAATGTTTTATGAATACTACCCATTTCCAGAAAAATAGGAATATGTTTTCCAGATTTGCTCTTTTTGCTTTCCTTAAGGCTGTTCTCCATAACAAATGCCTTTCATCTTAGTGAGATGCTTGTTACATGGAAGGTTTGGGAAAGGGAGAATAACATTTTAATGATGAATTTAATGCTTGTGGATCGTAGAGGATTGATTACATAGTAGGCTGAATTCCTGGACTTCGTAGCCAAAGGCTAAGAAGAATACTGTTGTTATAATGCTAGCATTGCTTCCTAAGACCTGTCGAATTCTGTTTTATAGTTTTCCATCACTGGGATGATCAGCCTTAGTGCCTATTCTTTCTAATTGGCATTTTCATTATTTAGCAAAATCTGAGTAGATGACGCTATTTAAACAGAACAAATAAAAATAATCTTAGTTTTGATCTGTCCAGCTCACACAAACTCGTGCATTGTTTCCAAACATAAGAACGTGGCCTCAGTGCCTCCAGCTGGTGTTGGAGACACGCAATTCTCAGACATACGCCAAAGAACACAACAGGAAAGGGGGGCAGTTACTACTCTAGGATCCAGGTTGTAACCAACAGAAAAGCACTCTAAATAGAATTAATTTAAGACACTTGTGCTCAGCACTGAATTTTGATCAAACACTTCAAAAGTAAAAAGTAGCAGCTAATTTACTCTGCTATGAAATATATTGGTTCCTTTTCAAAAGCTACTCTCAGCTCTTTCAGAATTTGTTGAGAAAGTGGTTTCTAACTAATATATACTTTTAAATGCTTTTTTGAAAGCCTCTTGCATGATAGAGTTCATAGCGACAGCTTCTGCTACTGCTTTAAGAGCACAATAAGGTTTAATAAGAAGGATGCACTTCAGCTCATAGATGGCTTGTTTTTTGCTTTACTTTATTCATCATAATCCTTACCTCTGCTTAGTTAAAAAAAGATTTAAAAAATCAGAAATAAGAAAGCCGGTGACCTGTATTGATCTTCTCTATCCTAAAGCAGGTTCCCTTGATCTGGATCGAACCTGTCTCTGTCAGTAACAGCTTTTCCAGGAGACAGTTCTATTTAAAATGTTTCACAGGGCATCTAGTTATTTGTTCATTTGTTAGGAATGGTGGAAGAGACTATAATAGACAAGCAGCTTCAGCTGGCTGCTGGATGTAAGACTAGATCCAGTCATATTACAAAGGCAGAACAAGAATATATTTTCTTTGCACTGTGCAAAATAGTTTTACGATACATCTTGACCCAAGACTTATTAAAAAACCCATTATTAATACTAATGGAAATTTAAAATGTCCTTTGGAATTTCATTGCAAGCATTTTTACTCTAATATTAGTTTTGATGTTATGAATGAGAGGTGAGTGGCCTGAGCTGCAGTATGGTACACATGGCAGCTATCAATTCCACACTGCAAGATCTATTTTCCAGTTGAATGTAAAAAGAAATATGTTTTCCTGCAGAGCACTACCCCCATCATCTGTACCATGTATTCGTCTAAATCTGGGAAAAGGGCAGAGACTCTCATTATAATCTTGTTTTCCTAAGGAAAACTATCCTAATCTTTGTGGATTTTAAAGAGCTTCATCTTAAGAATAGCTTCAAATGAGCACTGATGTACACAAATAGCAGAAAAGAATGTGAGGTGCAAGTGTAGTCCAGACCATCCTATGTAATTTGTAATATCAAAGACCACTAATGTCACTTAGAGAGGCAGTTGGAGTGCCCATCCTACATTAGACATGGTGAGAAGAAACCTGAGACCTGTTCCTTTTCTTCTGACACACTTACAAGACAAACACATGCTCCATTAAAAATAACACAGCTCAGCTCTGATATGTTTCCCTCCCATGTGTCTGACTTAAAAATATGCCTCCGTTCACAGTGTTATGCTTATTAAGATATAATATTACTGCTCTGCAATGAGCCACTTCAGAGAACACAGCAGGGAAGCTGGCTCCCCTTGTGCTAAAGAGAACAGCCCTTCAAACTTAATGCTGGAGCAAAATATTCTCCTCTTGCAACACTCGTACTTCTTGCATCCAGAGGTGGTTTTTGGGGTGGGTGTGTTTTGGGGTTTTCTTTCCCCTTCTCTTTTTCTTGTTTTGCTATTTTCTTTAGTCATGCTGGTTCCACCTCTGAAAAGCTGTAGTGACACAATTGACACTGTAGCAGCTGGGGCTGGTAGCGCTACAAAGCAGTGCATTACATTTTCTTTTCTTTGCACAGGTCACTGAGCACCCAGTATGGTTTTAGCACATCTTGTTGTGGAGAGCTTTTAATACTAATTTGTTACTATTATTTAAGAATAGTCTGCTGATGGGGAGACTACTAGCATCCTGTCTAAACACAGATACTGCTTTGACCTTGCCTTATTCCGGCAGTAAAATCTGATTGCAGGTTGCAAATGCACGCTGTTATTCATACATTAAGCAACAATAGTGGCAACCTAGATCATAACTGTACATGCAGGATGAATGTGTGGAAATGATGTAGGGTTTTGTTTTCTTTTTTTTTTTTTTTGCTTCAACTATATAAAGGAACTCACATGTGACACTGATTCCTTTCATTTAAAAGGATACATCAAAATGTTAGGTATAAATAATGCAGAATGCCACCGCACACGTGGGGCCATACATGAAGCTTGCAGTTGAAACACTAGAAAGGCTGCTCAAAGTGATTAGAAATATGATTCCAAAAGAAGCATATCAAAAATATATTCTGCTCTGTTTCTTAATACTAAAGACATTCATGTGATGAGTTTGTTGCACATAATTTTGACTGAACACATATAGGAGCACAGTATATCCTGGAATGAAGGGAAACCAGCTTTTCCCCAGCAGGTTCACTAGCCTGGAGATTCCTTACATTGAAATTTGCAGGGAACAGCCTGACCTGAGGGAGAGGATCAGTGTCATATGGCGGTGGTTGAGAATGTTTCAAATACTTAGCATGTATGCGCACACTGTCTGCTCTTAATTGTTTTTCCTTCAAAATATCTGCAGAAAAGTGATTCCGTGAGTCTGGTTTAAGTGTATAGGGTTTTGCAACTTATTTTTTAAGACATTATGCTCCTACAAATATAAGTATCAGTATAAACTTCATTTTTCAGAGTAAAAATTTTGTCACAAATTGAGAACATTTATAAACTTTCTCCTTTTTAGCATAGTTTGATCAACATCACTCTTCTCGCTCCCAACCTGAATTACTATTGCCACTGAGATCCACTGTTTGGAAATGATCACTTATGAAGGACTTTACATTATAAATTAGAATAGCTAAGGATTTGGCATGAGTATTTATTCACTCCTTTCCAAATCTAACTTCCCATCTCAGCTGAGCAAAGGCCTCAGTTTCAGTCTCCAAGCCACATTTTTGCAATTAAGCTTTTTCAGAAAACACTGCCTACTCAGTTCTCCATAACCACTGGTAACATGTGCAGACTTCACACATACCTTTCAAAAATGCAGCATCTAGCCTAACAACATCAACACACTGATGCTTCATACCATATATTTCAAACCTTTACTACAAATTTTCATGTCTCTATTGAGTCCTTTACTCTTGGACATGCATATAAAGGGGTTTTGGAGCTGCCACAGTAAGAATTCACACAAGGGAATCTATATGAATTCATGTGCTAAGGCCGGTAAGTAGGTTTACAAGGTAGGGTTGGACACACCAAGGAACTTCATACCTGGTCTGGTTCACCTCATGTGCATCAAATGATTTGATTCTCAACACAAAAATAAATATTAGCTGAGGAGAAATTAGGAATGATTTCACTCTGCCAAAACAACATGCAATTTGGAGATTAGACTATAGCAAGCAAGCAAAAAGTTACATCTGTCCCCAGGATAACAGGGAAATTACTTAACAGAGTCCCTCCTTCACCTGCACACAGCTGGGACTACAGCAGTACACAGTAGTGCTACTCTGTGGCCTGCCAGCATATCACTGTATCTACAGAATAAAATGCTTGTGTTTGCTAGTGCATCTGACCGAGTATTCCAAAATATTGACCATGTAAGCCAAGACGAAAAGGAAAGTCTGCAGACAAGACTTAAGGACAGAAATTAAAAAGAGCTGGTGCCTTCACAGAGTAACAAAAGAAGAGAAGAGGCTGCAACTTGGACAGCACAGACTGCAGGCAGACAGGAGAGCTGGAAAACCATGATGAACATGACAAAATGTTTTAGTGCATTTGAAAAAGAAAATCTGAAAGCTTTATTAAAAATACAGCAGAGGGTATGCACAATAATAATCTCTGGCTTTGAGAAAATAGCCAGAGCTCTGTAGGCTGACATGTAGAAAAAAGACATTTAGGAAGTCCAAAGGAGTGTAATTATGTCTGTCATGAAAAGAAGCATAAGGATATGACTGAAAATTTGAAGAAAGGCAAGGGCTAAATGTAAGCAATAACCATCAGCAATACCTGGGAGATACTGCTGTGCAGGTGTCTGACAAGGCGGTTTGACTATCTTTATGAAGATCATAATGGCTAAGTAAGACTCAAAACCAAGGAGTACTAAAGTATTCTCTTGTTTATCACAAGGACCACACTGCTGCATAGTAAGTTTAAAATTCAGTATTTTAAACTGATTTATTCAGGGAAAGGTAAAGTAATTTTTACTGGGTATTTGTACACCCAGGCAAGTCTCACAAAATGCCTCACACATTTTGTTGTGAGTCTTCTCAAATATTCAGTCAGGAAGCTTGACCAATAAGTAACTTTTCCAAAGCTCTCTAAATACTGGCAGAATCTTTGCCTTAAGCCCTATTTTCTTTATGCCTAGAAATATATGTAGATGATTAGCCAAAATTAAATTTGATAATTTAAGATTTAACTATAGGTAACATAACATAAAATAGGTAACATACCATTTGTTTTATGAAAATCTGGTTTTATAAATGATTAAAATGTGCCCAATATGTAGAAGACACATTAGCATACACACATTCCTTAATCATATTTCACAGTGGAAAGATATACCAGGTACCCGTCACGTGGGCATATACAGACCTGAAAGTCTGGAACCACTCTTCCTGCTTAGGTGAATCATTCCCACAGTCCTCAGTTGTTCTTCATTTATCTGTGCCTAGAAAAGGTTGGAAATTGGAAAACACGTAAAGATTGAGCAAAATGTAGAGAACTGGAGGAATAATGGAGGGCAGAGAGTAAGGAATAATGTTATTCTCTATTTCTCAGTGGTAAAAGTCCTGATAAGGTGGACGTTTGTTTACATTCCTCAGACTTGCCCTCTGTCTAACACTGTGAGTCTTCAGCAAACACGAGCACTGATATGACAGGCATCTATGCAGCTTTCTAATTATGTAAGTGCAAATACCTACAATTTGGATTTTAACAATTTCAAACAGTACAAATGGACCTGATAAGGAAAAGGTGGATTTTTATACTGTACTTATCTCAGAAGACAGGGAAGGAGAATTAAGCGAAAGTGTTTGTGATCTTAAATGTGAATTGAATAACATTTGGAAAGATATCTATAAAAGCAAGGTAATGATTAATAGAGATTGCAGTGAACTTTTCCTCAGAATTATTAGAAGTTCAGTTTGGTTTTGGTTCTTTTTGTTTGCTCATCTGTAATTCAAATAATTTACAGACAGTAAGAAAAATTTCATATTAAAGATTCTGCATTCATATAATTGAAATGATATGACTGAGATGCTTCTAAGTCATATCCAGGGGCACATGAAGAGCATTTTCCAGTCAGAGATAAGGCAAAATGAAACAAGGATCTTGTCCTCCTTCCCTTCCTCTCATACTGATGGTTACTTGGCACACTGATATACGTGCACCCGCGGCTGCCTACCCCAGTTCGCCCACAATGGCTGCCTTGACACAAAGATTCACTTGGCAGATGTTTACTTGCGTCACCTTCAGGACCCCAGTGAGTTACCTTGACTGAAAGTCAAGCCAAAAAGATTCAGTGTTTGCCCCCTTCAGGTCCTGTTCTGTCTCCTCAGCAGCAAACTACTCCACTCAGATCAAAAATCAATTTAGTTGCAAGGTCATATGGAAATACCTCACAGCATGAAAATCTTGACTCTGTCTTAACGGAGGCCTTTGGATTAAGCAGGCAATTGACCACCTAAAATCTCTGGCCACACTTCACACACAAAAAACTTTGTGTCCATCTCCTGTACAGTCAGAGCATAAAACTTCAAAAACTCTTTATGTAGTAATCAATCAAACTCAGCAGGACACACACCCACACTCCAGCTGGTTTCGCTCTCGTTGCATTTGCTGCTGTTAACTAGTGAAGTATGATGAATTATATGGGAAAACTGCTGAAAGAAAAACTGTCTTTGCATATGCACAAAACATTTCAGATGATGCTGTGAGTAATGGAATAAGAGCTTTTATTTTTTTGAGGTTTTTATCACCTGAATTACTTTCATTACTTGAATGGTTGGTTTGGCGGTTTGTTCTCTTCCCCCACCATCGGTCAGTGGTTCTATTTCTTGTTTATTACTTGTATTTTCCAAATAATTTATGAATAATTGTGAGGCCTTGTGAAGCTGATCTATTGTGATGATTTGTCAAAACATAATCACATAACACAACACAGGCCAAGTTTTAATTGTGCTCTAATTAGAGCCCTTACAGCCTTAAAAAAATAAAGCAGGAGGGATTGTTTCACTTGCAACTGTGGGCTACAGACATAATAAGTGGCCCTAGTGATGAGCTATCACTGGGGAAAGCCCACCAGATGGGAGACATGAAAGAGAATTTTTGTTTACTTCTGCAATCAAGCCAAAGTGAGCTGAAAATCCTGAAGGAAAAACTTTCTACAGAACTTTTACACAAAGATCAGAGACTTTTTCTTGGGATGTACCACTTGGGAATTTGTGATCCCAGTTCCTACCACAGTTGTATAATTTTAACATCCCACATAGCTGACAGACTTTGACACTAACAACTGCGCAGGGAGTAAAACAGATTTACAAGTGGCAGTGACCTTTTCATCAAGGGAAGTAAAGTAGACTCGAATCCACCGTACCCCAGACTCACAGTCCTGACAACATCATTCAACATACAGTAGGAAAAGCACTTCAGCAAAAGTTTATGAAAGTGACATTGACACAGCACAGTACACTAAATTGATCCCACCAACATGTCATGAGTTTTAAGTAGCATCTTTTTTGGTTTTCTTTTTTCAGAGATATTTGAAGTGTTTGCTGCTTAAATAGTGTCATCTGTTACTGAGAGAAAACAATTAAAATGCTGTCGTATCAGCACCTTTTTATAGTTATGAACGTAGACATATTTTGACCACCCTTCCTGCAGTAAAAAGGTAAACAAATAAAAACAACCTAGAATTTAATGTTGCTGCCAGCATTTCTTTCTTATCTTAGACCCCCATAACACTGTGCTGCCTAGACAGGACTTATTCACTATCTTGGCTCTTGTTACCCTAGCAACTAATTGCCAAGCTGGCTTCAAAAAAGTAATAGAGGTGGCTTCTCCTATTTTTTAAAGGAAATTGCTACTCTAAGCCCAGTGAATGCCTGTTTTAATTGCACTGTTCATGGTCAAGGATCTCTCCCTTGGCATTTTTTCACAGCTAATAACATTTTTATTCATCTATGTGGTTTGCTCTGTAGATACAGTAACGCAAAACTTCTCCTGCCAGAAACTTCAAGCATAGTTGATTCATTTTTAGGCACCTGAAAGCAAAAACTTAGGTCTGCATCTGCTTACATAAAATCTTTGTAATTTCATTGTGATTTAAAATAAGGCTATTATTTTAAGCTCTAGTAAGAGTAAGAATAGTTTACTGAGAAGCATTATACAACTGCAGTTAATAAAGATACTCCAGCTTCAGAAGAATATTGTTGGAAAAATTTATGGTAAAGCAAATTTTTCCTATTGATCAAGCCCTAGAGGGGCATTAACAACACTTAAGGGAACAAAATGCAGAAGATGGCATAACTGACACATATAAAAGTCAGCAAGAGAACTGAGCAGGGCTGGTAGGAAATGGAACACTTTAACATTACATCCCAGTCATACCAAGGTCCATTGACCCTGTACTCATTCCAGATAATTAATTTACAACACATTAAACCTCTGTGTGAAGAAGGATGTTATGCATCAATTGCATAGGAATAAAAAGTGTTATTGATTAAAGATTTCTACTGTATCATGCACTGACAGAAAGAAACAAGCTAGTGGGTGTTTTAAAGACAAAAAACCCTTTTTCTGAAGGACAAGTTTGCTAAATAAGTGCACTTTACACTACATTTAACTGAAGTATTGTTGACACCCTAAAATAAATGCTGTTAGGAAAGAAACCCTCAGCATAATTAGGAGAATATGGCGTGACTGAATAGTATTGGCATTCACTCTAGGAACCAAATGCTTTGAGGTGATAATGCTCTCTTTTACAGTAAGGGCTTAAAATAGAAAAACACATTGTCAAATATTATTTAATGAATAAAATATGAGTGAACCAGTGCCATTAATATAGTACAACATCTAATGAGAGTCAAGCCCATTTCCTCATGGAGGCATTGTACACTGAGCATGTAAAAGAAGGAAATCATTGCAGACTGGCAAAGTTTTAAGATTCATGAACATCAGAACCAGCTACATTTACAGAGTCTTATTTTCTTTTATTAAATTACAATTTTCACATCACAGTTCAGAAAATTCAGGTCAGAGTTCTAGGCTGCTTAGCATTTCTCCCTGCAGTTTAACTTCCCAAGTACACAGGATGCTAAAAAATTCTGCCCTGTATCACTCACAACTTTCAGCAAATATCTACTTGAAAGTTCACGTAAGACTTGCAGTGGTTAGAAAGAGATTTGAATCAGTTTACATGCAATATGCTCCCAATGCAAAAAGATCTAAGAAGTTCAGTATCAAGCAAGCAGTACAAAGAGATTAAAAACAGAGAGGTGTCTTTAATTGATCTCAGTCTGAACTACAACTGATCTCACACTCTGGAAGGAAGGGTTAGCTTCCTGGTAAAAAGCCAGGTGTTTGGGATTTGATATAAAACACTCAGTGTAAGGAAATGTAAAAGTGTAAAATGAAGCCTGGAACTTTGCAAGCAAGGAAAGGTACTCCAGCCAAATTGAAACCAATATGGGAGCATCCCAAACATAACAGAGAAGTCAAAGCACTACAAGACTCAAATAGAAAAGTGTGAACAATCTGACCTATAAAAGCAGAGGAGTGCACAAATGCCTCCAAATGAATCCACGTGCAGCAGCAGATAGCATGAATGAAAACAATTCCTAACATTTAGAAGATTTAAGAACAGCAATTCACAATTCTCTGCAAGAATTTGAACATCTGCAAGTATACACAGCATGGCAAAGCAGATAGCAGTGGCAATATTAGACTCGGGACCCATTGTAAAAGTATACCATATAGCCCTGGGATATCAAGAAATGATAGCCTGAAAGCCAGCCATGGCAACACAAACCATGCAATGGCAGCAACAGGGATACCAGTGCTGCAAGAAAACCCACACACAGCAGGAGGTAAACATCTTAAACTCAGCAAAGTAATTAATTTAAAAGAAAATAAACTTTTCTTCATCATTAAAGTTGGCTATTTGTGGGCATCTCCAGAAAATAAGTAGTAGATTCTCTCAACAGCACAGTCAAAACTGAAGTTGAGTGCATTATTCATCATGGGCACTAATAAAAAATTTAATGTCAATGCTCTAAAAGAGTGAAGGGAGCCTTTGGCCTTAGTCTACACGTATAAAAAAATATGTATCTTATTTATGGAAAGCTTATGTTAACTGAAACTGGCTATAAACTACTTACTGCCATCCCCAAAAGGAATCTGATAAGCACCTTTATCTCACCCTCTCCTGAAACCGCATAGATTATTTCTCAACTACAAATGGTTGATTTACAAACCAAATATAAATCTCAGTGAAATTTGTTGCCTATAGATGCATAAACTGAAGCCTTTGATACAAGCCCAGTGGAGCAATGTACTACTCCTTAAACAACTCACATATCCATCTGCCATTTATTGCCTCTTTAACCATTTCTAGTCTCAGACAAGGAACTTCGAATAACAAAGAAACATCAAGGTATTGGCTTCAGTTGCTGTGCTACTCACTTGGGCAAGATGCCCCTTATGAAGATCCTCCAATTAGGCTGCAGGGCACTTATTAGTGACAACGACAGCTCTGTAACACCTCATGTGTAAGTGGTTTGCTGCAGCTTCTACCTAGTCTGCCAGAGACTTTCCCCAACTGTACTTTTCCCAGTCTTAGACTCACACCATCAACTAAAACAGCAGCAGCAACCAAAATTCAGCCTTGGTAGTTCTCTGGTAGGGAAAATTATATCCTAATGCCTGTATCAGGATCAACTGTATATAGAATAATAAAATGGAAACTATCAGTCACAGAAATAGATGGGGTGACCACTAACAATATCCCTGCATTTTCTTAAAATGTGCATTAATCTGTAAGACTAGTACAGGCTAAAGGGAAGAAAAGCTTCTGTTTTACAGCAGCTACAGGTCCAGTCTTGATTCTCACTCAGCAACACAGTCAGACAAAAAACCCTTCAAAAGTCTTGATGACTCACCATAGTAATTTCTCAAGTAGGTGCAGTCACCACATTTTTCCCTTCTGCATGCATGAAATCATCCCCAGAACTTCCATTCTCTAGCAACCAAACTACTACCCTCCCAGAGCAACCAAATTACTGGCCACCCAGAGTGCAGGAGGTAACTAATTTTTTTAATGGATTTTTGTTAGATATTTTACTTAAAGCACTTATTTTTCATTTAAAAATAATTTCCTTTGCATTAGAGTTTGAAAGACAGCAGTCAATTATAATTACTGATAAGGAATTCAAACAATTTAATCTTGTATCCCTTCTTAAATAATGTAATGAAACAAAGGGCACTTTATTTTTAGTACAGAATCAGAAAAAACAACCTCTTATCCTTTTAGGTCTTATCAGTCTATAAATATTTGTAGATATATATTTGATATATATTTGATATATATTTGTAGATATATATTTGATATATTTGTAAATATAAATATGCTACAATGTGACAGGCTTGAATAAGTATCTCAAGTGATATTTCAGTATTTCTCTGGAGCAAACTGTAGTATTAATATTTGAAAGAAAAAAAACAAAACCACACTCACCTCTCCCTTTTCATTTTACAGTGAAAAATATATATATATAAAAAATAATCTAACTGTGCATTCTTAATTCAGATTGCTTGAATGTATCAGCCTTAGCTATCTGCAGCTTAAATGGACAAAAATGAAGAACAGTAAGAAAAGCAAAATGAACTGATTTCCTGGCGGATATGATGGTAGCGCAAAAAGAAGAATGCAGGTTCCCTCACACTTTACACATTTGATGACATTGTTTCCCCAATCCATATCAGAGCTGTGTTACTTAATAGCCTGTTTATTTATGAGAGAGTGTTAATAAGTAACCTGGGTGTGTTCACCCTTCACTAAATTGCAATTGACAGTTGATTCTATATACATTGTATATTTGTTTTTCTCTCCCTACATGACAGAGATAAAGACTTCACATTTAGCTCACTTGTATAGATAATTACACTACTATGTTACTCCTACTATCACAACTAGGGAAATGTTCCTTTTCTCCTTGATCTGTAAGGTACAATACAGTTTCATGCTGTATTATTTCTTTATTTTAAAAACTTTTTTCAAGTAACATAGTACTGTCAATCTACTAAGAATTTGGAGATTTCCCTTGCAAACATGACAGTGTGTTGAGGAAGGCTACTGAACTGCAACACTTAGGCACAGACTGCCTACCCGCAGTTAGGAGTTAGGGCATCTATACTCCCTCATTCTTGAGCTCTTTTGCTTACTCTATGCTACGGTAACTATGGCACATTCCACACTACATACCTCCACCACATTCAGCAGACTTATAGCACTCAGATGACTGCACTAAAGGAGACCTGGAGAAACCTGGTCCAGAGGAACAAAGAGAGGCCCAAGCTGTTAATCAGGCAAAACATTGCAATCATGGAAAAATATGCATGAGGTTTAATGATGGCTAAAATAGCCTGAACATTAAACTTTTCAGTTAAATATATGAATGATTTATGTTTGCTTATTTCCTAAGTTATTATATTTTCACTTTTTCACTCAGAATCAGAAAATAACTGTACTTCCATATTAGCATTTCTTATGAGATTAAATTTTAGCTTTACTTTCCTTTTTTGAGTGTTCCTTGCCACATGCATTGCAATGGATCATGAGCACCTGACTGATCAGACTAGTACCCTGCATGTTAGTGGTGTACAGCTGATGCACAGATGGTTGTATTTGTTATAACAGAATCAAATTTGTACCCAGTCATTAATCCATACTATACTACTCACTAACTCCTTGAGATCTAGCTGTTGACAAAATTCCATTTAAAGTGCAGGGGTACAGTGTTTATTCCAGAATTCCTGAAGTAGCTCAGGGGTTTGGACTGCTATTTTGTTCCAGTCACCATTATGAGCAAATTATTTACTGCACAACAGAGGATTTCTATGCTCAGATTTTATTAATTAACTGCAAAGTGATTATTCACAATTGCAGAGATGAACCAGATCCCCATGAGGTGCACATTGCTAGAGTTCCACGATATTATTCTATCCTTTAGATATACATTCTATATGTGAACTGCATACCTTTGAAAGATTACCTGTCTGTTACATGAATCAGCATATCACATGCATACATCTAGGAACACGAATATATTTTTATTCTGTTAATTTCATGGAAATCAATATCTTGCTGTCCCTTCAACAGGCAGTGTTCTAATGGAGTATCACGTTTATAGTAACTGCAGCATCAGGCTCAAATAGGAAGTCAAATTTTCAAACTAGATGAAAGAATGCAAAGTGCAGGTAGAAAACAGTTTGGGTTTTTTTTTTAAAAAAAGCTATTCACCCATATTAACTGGGTCCCTCTCTAGAATTCATGGATCATTATACTTTGTAGCTCTTTTTTTTCTTCAGTGTAAGATTGTGGGATGAAATCCACATTCTGAAATTACACACAAATATGATAGAAAAATGGAGTGTTTGAAATCAATTCTAATGTTAAATGCAAAGGACATTCTGGGCTCATTAAGTAAAAATATCTCATTTAATGAGCAGGAAAGCACTGGAGCACACTGAACCCTGACACAAAGCAAATTATTTAAGTGATAAATTATATTTTATGGGGAATATAAAAGTTAATAATACTCAGGGGTAAGGTCATAAATGCAGAGGTGTAACTAACTTCATTGACTGCTTTACTTACAAACATGCCATATGTACCTGGTTACTTGAAATAGTAATAAAAGGAATTGGCAGAAACTCCTGCAGCAGAAGATTCAGAGTCCTTTGTAGCATTCTTTTCCACTAAATAATGTGTTTTACTATTTTCAAACTCATTATTCTCCTCCCTCTTTCACTTTAGCGTATATACCTCCAGTCCTGGCTTTTCACTTTTTGTCAAATATTTGATCTTGCATTCGTTAAAACTGAAACCTTCTTATCTACTAGAAAGGCTAATAAAAACAGTGCTCATTTACCTGTGATGATGCCCCAGAAGTGACCTGAAACTTTACTTGAAGAGAACCAATCTATGCTGAAGGAAAACAGTGGATCAGCTTTTAATCTACTGCCTCTCCAGTGCATATTAGTGCAGCAGGACTGGATTTCCTAATGTTAGTGTCCTCTGAGATCAATGCAACTGACCAGCTCACTGAGGATACAGCTCACAAGTACACCTCTACACATTAGAATAAGGGTTGTTACCATGAATCTAGCCATCTGCTTTAAAACCCTTTCTCTATAATTTAATGGTGTAAAAGAGACAAGGTGCGTACCAAATGGAAATCTAAAGAGAAAAGTATGCTCAACCACAACTATTTCCCGTGACTATTTCCTTAACTTTAAAATGGAATTTGCATTACCAACATGGTCCTTTTTTCCCCAATTTATTTTTGTATTTACATTTTCAGGTCAACAGCTTGTACTTGATTCCCACTCATGCATCTGGACAGTTAATATGAAGGCATTGCACTGGGCGTTAACCCAAATTGGTATATTTTGTACATGGATGGGATTTGATCTGTTTCACACATCATGAATATCACATCTATCAGAATCCCTCAGCAATTGTAAAAAAGCAATCAAATGGCAAAATGATATAGATTTTACCCACTGCACCAAAAAAATGTCTACATCCATGAAAACATTTGCTAGGAACAAGATTTGACACTTGATCCTGAATTAAGTCAATTCAGCCTTAGCCTATTTTTCAGTTTGCATCTTTAGTCATGTGATGATGGTCAATGGTAACATGACACCATCTAAGTGAGCTTGAGCCACCAAAAAAACAAACAAACAAAAAAAAAAAAATCAATCAAACAAAAAAAAAGTCCCCCAAAAAAACCAAAAGAAAACCAAAAAAAACACAACAAAAAAATCCCACAACCTAAATAATTCTATGATTCTAGTAAGCAACAATAAAGAATAGAAACAGTCTTCGGAGACACAATGATTACATAGCACTACTTATAAAATGCCTAGCCTGTATGCCTGCAAAATAAAGCAGAAGACATCGCACTCAGCATCCAGCTGGATTAAAAACTTTCAAGTGTTCATTCAAATTATTCTCTCCTCTAAACATAAATAAGTTATTAATGTTATGTGAGTTTTGAATGTGGACTGCAAGATTCAGATCTACTAGGTGGTTTTGGGTTCCAGGAAGCCTGTGTTTTGACCAGAAGCTGAAGTTTTGAACTCATCCAGTGACCCCAGGAGCAAAGGCTGTCAAGAAAGACTTTGATTATTCTAATCATTGTGAACTGGAAGTACCAGGAATTTCAGTAGACATATATATATCTGCTTCTGTGTATATCTGTGCACATCAGAGTCAAAAGATTGTAGATTCATAGATTAGAAAAGTAATAAAAGCAACATGTTCAACCATTTAATAATATTTTCTACTTTAATTTAGTGAAAAGTGAATCCAAAGATGGAGAAATAAGCATTTAACAAATACACATACGCTTTGAGCACTTTTTTTTTTTATTTTTTTGGTAGATTTAGTAGGTTAAACTAAAAATGTCTGGCATCACAATCCAGTGCTCCAGGACATTAGCTATAGTAAGTAAATAAGACATGTATGGTACACAAGACTTGAATTACAACTCAAGAGGAGGTCACTACTGAAGGTCAGACTACTGAAACAAGTAAATATGTCAATTCTTGTATTCCTGTCAATATAAAGATTCAAAAATGTATAAAGGGGGCAATATCCAGAGCTCTTCAAGAATCTTAGAGTAAGAACTTCTTCACTAGTTTAACTGTCTCATGGTTTTAAGCTATTTTTATGGTCAATATTCTTTGTAACTAGGAAATACTTCTTATACACTAAAGCTTATCTTCTCTGTTTTTGTGTTTCAAACCCCCAGGCTATCATATGCCTGATAAAAAGGATACAAAAAATAGAGAAGGAATTAATCCCTGAAAAGCGAGCTGTGCCTATTATTTTCTCAGTAAGTGTTTTAGGTTTTCCCAAAGATATTTTTAGATCCAGAGATAGTTTTTCTCAGGTGTTAAAAAAAAAAAAAAATGCTTTATAAAATGTACCACTTGTCTACAACAACTTCTTTTGTAAGGAAATAGTTGAAATTTATTTAGTTAAAGCATGAAAAATCCTCGCACTGATTTGTATTATATCTGTGTTCTCCTTTGTGCCTATCCAGGAGAAAGATGCAATATTCTGATTCAGAACTGGCTACCTGATACCCTGCATGAACAAGTACATTTAAAAAAGAGACAAAACATGACTGTGCTGCCTACAGTAATATTCTTGTGATTTTCCTATACTGACTTCTGTTAGGAGATCAATGAATGTTAAGTCTTTCTTACAAAGTAGATAAACCAGCACTTTTCTGATTTTTCTTTCTTTTTTTTTTTTTAAGAAAGAAACATTCCACTTTTTGAAAACTCCAAAATGGTGCAGGGAGTAAGAACATACACAAAGTTGGGAAGCTGAGGTACACGAGGGCTCATCATATTCTCCACTGAACTTTCCCATGAACTTACAGCACACTTGATAACAAAAAGCCTGTCGTCTGCGTCTTTCTAACCAGTAGATGTTGCTATCTCTACTGTTTCTCCAAATATTGCATTATGTTTTCAGTTATATGTAGAATAACAAACGTACTGGTGCCAGTCAGATACTGTATATCACCAAACCCCCACAAGCAAATTTGTTTTACACAGCACTTGGATGAAAAACATCCTGTAGAGAGTGCAAGCACAAGGGAATGAAAACAGAAAACAGCCCTAGCAACATGATTTAAATTAAGTGAACATTAATACCTCCAAGACATTGCATCATTGCTTCATATACTTAGTGGGAAAAGTTGTAATTTACATGTATAATATTTTTAACATCATCTATTAGTTAGATATATATGGTTACTCTGTTTAATTGATACTGTAAACAAAAGACTCATTTGAAAACATATGCTGCAATAATTAAAATGCTGTTATGCTGACAGTGCCTTTCTTTGAGGAACTTGTAACGTCTGTATTGACTGTGATAAGCATTGATTATCTGGAGTGATATAAATATTTAGGGAGCTAATAACAATCAGGTAGGATTTCAGTGCATGCTATAGACAGCAGAGATAAATCACAGGAAATCTAGATCAAGGCTAGTTTGTGAATAAGTTTGTTTTTGTACTTAATGACTCAATATAAAACACACACACAGAAATCTGAAGAGATTTAAGGCACACGGAAATGCCATAAAGAAACATCCCATCCTGTGCAGTATTTCTGTACATCTGTAGAATCTCCCTATGCAGTGAATAGGATGTCAGCACACAAAGAGGGGAATGAAATCAATCCATCAAATACTTACCATGCACATTTACCAACATTAGACATTTCCTTGATTTATCAAAGCATTTTGTAAGGCAGAAAAAAAATTATGTAACTTGCATCCCTCCTGTTTGAGGAGGTTAATTTAGTGATGCAATAGGTCAACTGCCATTCAGTTCCCATTCAGGCTAGTTAAGCTTCATCTTAGTTCTGAGTTAGGTATTCATTTATTCTGACTTGCTTTCATTAAATTACCATAGACTGAAATAAGGGGTTACATCACAGGCTGTGTTCCTTTCTAGGTGTATTTTCCCTTCCCACTCCGATGTCCCACTACATAAACCTCCACTTCCTTGGTCCTGGAGCTTATCCTCTCACAGACTGTCTGGATTTCTAGAGGTAAGACAGGCTTGAGAGAGGCAAGATGGCCTTGAGCTCGGTGGAGTTGGAAGCACATGTCTGAAAGCAGGATCTGCTTTGTATGTTCATTAAGAAGGATTTTTATTGCTACTGTTTCCATCTTTGCACATAAGACAAAAGCTCATTCCTGCCAATAAGTGGAAGAGAGCACCAGAAGCAGTTTGGGAAGACACATGGCAATGTATGCTGAGCTACAGGAACAAGGGTTGAGATACTGTGACTGATCCTGACTGCCAGCACTCTGTGTTGCTCGTATTGAAGCCAGTGCTGGCAACAGAGCTGGAACCTGGTTCATAAGTGGGATTCTGGCCCCAGTGACAAAATGGGAGCTTTTTTCTGACAATTACAGGACCAGGTTTTCACCCTGAATAACTGTACCCAAAAACGTGCCTGATTTCAAGTGACTGAGAAGCCCTACTGACTACCCATCCCCATAGGACTTCTCACATACTTGTGATCAGGAAAGAAGCCCAGTTTATGTAAACCTTTACCCATGAGTCAGGGTTGAGTAAACAAAGACTTTTCCATATTTTCTGCAAGCATTCCACTGTTAATACACAGCATGCAACATTTGTTTCTTATTAAGTTCTATTTTCATTTCTTTGCTCTTGTAATTTAGGTCTAACACTTGGTTTCTTTTTATTCTTTTTAAGCATTGCATTAAGTTGCCTTCCTATAACCTCTGTACAGCTTACTCTGTGATTGTTGTAACAATTTGTACTATTCCAAAGCACATGGATTAATTGTGTCTCTAACTATTATCTTGTCCTTGTTTCTTTCAGACTAGTGGCCTCAGAATTTTTTTATTTCTGAAACAGCTAGAAGGCTAAAAAGACATAATCTTCACAATAGCATAAAGTAATGTTCTGTAGACACAACAATGGCTCTTTATTGCACCTTGCATAAACTACTTTAATTACCTTCAGATTACTGGTGTTATTCAAAAACATTCATTTACAGCTGAGAGAGTCCATGGACATTTACTTTACAACACGCAGTACTTTGTCTCGGGTTGCAGCAAAGTGTATTATAGCCTTTATTCAAAAATAGATTGATTTTTACAAACAAAACTTCAGCTATTCATACAGTTTTGGTTATCTTATTATGATAGCTTTTGTTAATCTAAATTAAACTTATAGCAATATAACTAAACTGAACATTATAACTTATTTTACTTAAAGTAGTGCAATAGCAGTGCCACCATAAACATATTACTACTTCTAAATTGGGGGGTAGTGCATTTTGCTCAAAATGTATGAAAATCCACACAGCTTTATATACTGTGTTAGCCACAGAGTCTAATTGCTTGGAAGCCAAAAGAATTCATATTTTCTGCAGGCCTACTAGCATCAGTGGGGCCATGGCAGCACAGCAGTACACATTACACGGGAGGGCAAGAAGCCTAGGAACGTATTTTAAATGTCTGGTTTCTTTTTTTCTTCCCCCTCTGTCTCTGTCAAGTGCTTCTGCAACAACATTAATAGACTTGCACAGGGCACAAGAGAAACTGAAGACATTATTATTGATTATTTGTTGCAGAGTACCACATAGAGATACAGCAGAGTTGGGGCCTTACTAGAGGTGATGCTGGGTAGAAGAAAGGGTCCTGGTGAGTACTGTCTCTTTTCCCACTAAAAAGACAACTGAGAAGGCAGAAAACAGCAGTAGAAAGTGTGAAGCTGACATGACCTATCTGATTTTGTGTACTTCACAACAGAAGCATAAAACAAACTTCTGTAATGATACAAATGCACTTAATGACTATATCCTCTTTTAAGCTAGTTTATTGGCACATTGTATTTTGCAGGAGGCTTGTATCCATTGTTCCATTATCATAAATAGTGCAGGATTGGTTAATTCTACATTTCAATTATGATAATAATTTTAAATGCAGAAACGTTGTCACATCTCATATAGTTTCCCCCTAAGAAACAAAGTGGTTCTCACTGTTAAGATTCAACATCCATTTAATCAATCTTCTCAACAATGTGGAAAGTAATTCCATTTGCATGTCATGGGATGTGGAAATCCACATTTGTGTGGATATTCACCTTTCATTTCTGTCTCACACAGTTACAGAGTGCACTGAAAGCTTCGCAGGTTTTTTCATTATGCTGGATAACTCCTGTGTGTTACTGTTATGACTACTGTAACTTGAGACTGCTTTTGTAAGGACCAAAGATATCTGAATGCATTTGTTTCTAAGTAAGAGAGAGTCTGCGACAAACACATACTCAATAGCAAAAGGAGGTAGAGAGGCTAGGTGATTGGAAATTAAGAAAAAAAGGAAACAAAACATAACAGAGCAGCCTATCTAAATGACCTTGATACAGAATCTACTATTTAACTATATATAAGGCTTTGACTATTCATTCTACTTTACTTCTTTCAGAATATGCTACCTCTGTGAAAGAAAAAAAAAAAATACATTTGGGCAGAAATAATTAGATTTTGTCCAAAAGAAGAAAACAAATAACAGTCACTTAAGAATGGCATCATAAAATCTCATGCGTCTCCTCTGGTAAAGAAAATTTGTGTACAACCATAAATTTTTTATGTTTCTATCAAACATTGATAATAAAGGTTTTAATATTTATAGTTACCCTTGGCCAAACTCTGAGAGTTCCTTCTCCAGTAGGGTACACTCACAGAGGTACACATTGCCTTTGGGTACCACTGATTGGGACAGTATGCACATGATGGATTTCCCTTTGGAATATAGCACTGACACCCAGCTCTTTTTAATCTTCTTAATATTCAATTTTACACTTTCGTCTGTAATCAGCTTTATCCTGAATTCTAATGAGTTCTGTTTTTACACTAGGAGCTGTGTCTTTTACAATCAATGTTATTAAAATGACCCTTGATAGTGCATCATTCCACAGTGGGGATTTTCAAAGCTATATACAAAAATACAGTTCATTACCACTTTAATATGGAAGTTTAAAATCAGAACTTCTCTCTGCCTTGTTCAAAGCATTTCCCTAGCTTTGAACAGATGCTTGGCACACCACAGTGAATATTGCAAGATTTCAGCTCTCCCTCCATGATGGCCCAAGAAGTCAAGGCAAAAGAGGAAACATGCTGCTAGATAGCTGATAGACTTATAGCGACTGGTCTGAACGCACCCAAGGAAAAGACTGATTAAAAGGCTCCATGATGCAAGGTGTTCTGTATTGGTTACATATTTTTATTGCATTATTACAGTTTCATAGGAGTTAATAATCTTTTAACTAGTTTTATTGTTTACTGTATACAAGAACCACCAAACTGCAGCCATAGATAAAGTAATAGGAAATTACTTTCCTCTAACTTGTCCTTCTGTTGAAAAAGTGAATCTCTCAGGTTTCTAGCATACAGCAGATATGCTCAACACAACAAGAAGATTATAAATCACCTTGTTGCAAGTATATGATCTTGTTTCTCAATGGAGCCTAGCTGGGACACAGGGAAGGAACCAGCTTCTAGTGCCAGCAATGCATGTGTCCCACTGCACAAAATTACAACACACAGACCTATAATAAACCTGCTTCTTACTAATGAAGGAAAAAAAAAGTTGTTTCAAGGGTTTGGGTTTTTTTTAAAGCTGAAATCAAGATATAAAGATATAAAAAAGATTGTAATGGAGAAGACTGACAGCTGCTGCACAGGTTAGAAGCCTGCTACCAATAAAAAGACTGTTTGAAGTGAACTGAAAGGGCACTTCACAATATAAAAAGAAGAAGAGTAAATATAGACCTCTGAAAAATCAAATAAGGAAACCTTAAAACTCCTTACCCACCCCGTAGTTTCAGCTCTAATTTGTTCCGTCCTGAAACAGAGTTCAAATATTTTAAAACTATAATATAAAACAGAAATCCCAGGCATCCCGTATTCAACAGCAGCTTCCTTTTCTCCTAAATGTCATGAAAGGAAAGCCTAAGAAATCAAAAGATTGTTTCAAAAACAAAGGAAAAGAATGCTCATACCAGAAGAGCATGGTGCCTGCTCAGTGTGAAAAACATTTCCCCTTTGACTTATTTCCATTATTGAGAGTAATCTACCAGATTAATCCCAATGGCAGATTTTAAGTAAGCAATGCAAAACAGGCAATGCTTCGTTTGAAAAGAGGACATATATCAAAATATTAAACAGAACTAAATGATTCTTAAATGGAATTTGTGAGCTTGAGGTAGCATTTATCTGAGTGATGCCAGGAAGATCCTTAACATGCAATTATATCACAAAAGCATGTTCTGAAAGAAAAATGCACCCTACAAATAAAACTTCCAGCACAAAGTAGTAAGAGAAGTTTATCCACACAATTTAATTATACTTCCTCTGAGCTTATGTATTTGGATGCTGCTAGCAATGACAGGAACTCCCCCCACACCTTTTCCTCACTCAGTGACCAGGCAGGACACTGTTCTGGAGGCTGACAAGGTTTCTGCAGCAGAGGAGAGGACTGTTATCACCAAGACCCCATCTCATGTCATAAGAGGTGAAAGACATGGCACAATAAGAGGTAAAAGGATGATGTCATACTTAAAGTAATTTGATGATGTTGCAAAGTCCTGAAGGTACATAATGATGTCATATATCAATGTCATTGTATTCTACTCCACCTCTTAAGCAGGTTGCCACTCTGTAACTAGGCACTCATTTAACCAAGCACACAAGTTTTATCAGCATGGGGTTCCTATGTTTGCCTATGCCTGTGTTTCTGAATGCTCAGCCTATGACCCAGGGCCTGCCTTGAAGAAAACCAGGATGTGTGCTTTTAAGTGTGGGCTAGAAGGGCTCTGGACAGGAACAGGGAGATGTGGGGGCTAAATAGCACAGGACAGCAGCAGCCTGAGCTTCTCAGCTTCTGCGAGCCCCTACGGTGATGACTAATGTTGCAGGAATTTAAGGACAGCAGATGTTCAGCATGTGACAATGTGGAGCTCCTGGTCCTGTCACTTAATGGGCTACATCCTAAAAGATGGATTTGAGGCCAGGTCCTGAAGAATGAGAGTCCATAAGTCATTTAAAAAAATCTCTGTAGTGGCTTAGCAGCCAGAAAAAATGAGTCTGGAGGCCACTAATTCTTTCCTATAACACTCAAGCCAGTATAACTTAACGGACTTGAAACTCCTTTTTACCAGTGTAGCAGGCTTGAAACCCATTCTGTGTGCTTGTTTGGAACAAACTGATATTTCTGTCACTCAGCTCCTCACTTAACTGCAGTTTAAGAACTCCCTAGCAACTTTTTGTCTAATTATAGTTTTACCTATAGAGGAATGAGTTTTCCTTCAGATAATTGTCATACTTTTTCTAGAACATGCAAGTTAGAAATCACTGTTGAAGAAAACCTGACATCAGTGATCATTGGAGCTCTCTGTAGAAAAAAAAGCATTCTTCAGTCTAGAAGGCAGTATTCTCACATAGCTGTAGGCTCACCTGGAAAAATCACTAATTATTCCTTTTGTAATACCTTTCTGAAAAGAAAAACATGACTGGAAGGTGTCTTAAATATAAGTACAATTGTCAGTGCAGGACTTCATTACTCAAGATTCAAGCTTCAATATACGATCCTAACACTAACTTCCTAGTTGAAGACATAGATATAATTCTTAATGCTCAGGAAAAAATAAAAAGGGGGCTATTTACTGCCACTTCAGGTAACTGCAGCATGGTTGATTTACAGCCAATATAAAAATTGGAAAATATCTGTCACTGCCTCATTAATCAGTACTGAAATTCATGGAAACAAGGGAGTGTGAACATCAGCACTTATTAGTCTATAACAACAGTTTACTTTGTCTTTTTAAATGACTGACAAAGTAATGGGTTTGTTAGTTTATTTATTCTTAAGGAATAAAAATCGGGCATAGGAGATTGTGTTATAGTAGTGGCTACTTAAGAAATGTATTCAATAACTAGTAATGACTCGTGATATGAAAAAAACCCTGAATGAACTTCACACCTGCAAAGTTGTAAGAAAGAACCAGTCACATATATTGGTTGTTCTTTTTAAAAAATCTAAGCTGGTTTATGCAGTCTAATCTAGGAAGTATATGGAAAACGATAAAATATATGAAAATAATATATTCTTGGAAGTCTGGATTCAAAGCCCAAGAATTAGGCAGTTATTAACATTTACATTATTTATTTTGTGTAAAGAATAATGAAAAGATCATGAAAAAAAATCTAGATTTCATCTAAGATTAAAGGTTTACTTGAGACCATATTGTATTTCTTGTTTTCCTGATTAACAAATCATCACTGGACTAAGCAATACAGGTGGTCAGTCCCCTTGGGCTCACATCAAAGGGGCCACCATGAAGCTTTAGATGTTATTTAAAAGCAATCTGAAACTTGTCTCTCACCGTTTGTCCCATCTATTGTACTCCACAGGCTCATCTTTAAAGAACCGTCCAGTTTGCAGAAGAAAAAGCCCTCTTGTAAAAGATGTGTTTAAAAGCTTTTCATAACTGTTTACTGCTTCATAAATGGTCTATTTCCAGAATACTCACATCATAAATTATGCCATCCTAATACACTGTTTTTACATGAAGCCATGTTTGCTGTCCTTAGACACAAGAAGAAACAGGGCTTTGCTAGATAACAGCTGTATGTCTATAATCATCTCTATAAGAGGTGGCAGCCATTGTGTCTACAGGAGAAAAAAAAAAAGAAAGAAAAAAAAAAGATTAAAAAAAAAAAAACCAAGAAGAAAAAAACATGGATTTCAGAATAGCCTACCCTTCTCAAAGCTTTTACAAGAAATTCCAGAATATATTATTGTAAAATAGGAAAAAAAAAAAAATCAGTGTATATCCTACACTCATGGAACTTTATTTCTGTGTGGGTTTTTCTTTTATTTTTGTGTCCTTTCCAACCCTAACTATTCTATGATTCTATGTTAGCACTTTGAAGACTCTACCAGCATTGTGCCTCAGTATATGCAAGTTGCTTGAAAAGATCAAAGTCTTATTAAGTCCCCAGTTATTCCATCAATACTAACAGGATGTTTATAAACCATGATTCATGTTGGGTATACCAAGAAGAAAGCACAGACTCACAGTTCTCAGAAATAAACAAAGCCAACAACACTTTTCAGCTATGGAAAACTGATTAAAGAGTTATGGGCAAGCTGTCATAGGAAGGAAAACCCAACAGAGCTTCCCACTTTTAATAGGCAGGCAGGAAGCTGACTACAGAACACTTTCTGGATTTCTAACTCTATTCTACATGCAATAAGATGATCTGATAAGCTCTCTAGGGAGAATTTACTAAACCCATAATTATTCATACAGAGATGAGGAAATTTTTTTGTAAAAAAAATATTAATAAAATA